>JBBMFX010130463.1:0-22607 GCA_037832545.1 Rhabdalestes septentrionalis | reverse complement strand
CACATTAATTCTGACCAATCGAAAAGCAGTTTAGGACATATGTTTGGTGGCAAATCTGGCCAAAGAGTGATGTATATGTTGTCACGTGACTGCATAATGGTTCGTTTCAAGTGGTCCGGATCACTTGGTACTCAATTCTACGGTCATAGAGCTGCTCAAACTTACCACGACGTTGTGTCTGCGATTTAAAAATACGTTTGTGCACATTTATAACAGAACAAAACAAAACAAAAATCCCCCCAAAAAATTTCAGGCTCAGGATTTTTTACTTTAGCCCCAGAGTAAGTCCTTCAAATAGGACACACACACACAAAATAAGTTCAGGTTCAGGAATTTTTTTTACTTTAACCCCTGTTATTGCCATGATATTTAAAACTATAATGGAAAGAGATTATACTTTTTTCCTCCATGAATGTACTCATATATAGACCCATCTCTTCACCTCAAAAACAAACAGCATCTACTGGTTTTCCCCCCAACCAAAGCATAGTTGAAAGACACTGTCTAAGATTTTTTAAAAAATTATGTATTTATTTGTACTTTTTTATGTTAAAAAATGTTTCTTCTTTCTCTGACCCCAGCCCCCCAGATGCACCAAGTATCCAATTGACTACTGCCTGTTTGGAAGAGGATAACTCTATGGGGTACAATGCACTGTTACTTTTCTTGGTTTCACTGTATGTTTTGTCAGAAGGGCTCACAACATTATTTAAAGTGAAACTAAAAGTTTTGTCACAGCAAAATAAAAGCTAATGGTTTGGCAATTATTTTTGGCCCACACTACACTTCTGCATCAATGTCCTGAATTGTATTGCATTTTGGAGGTCCAACTGACATTGAGTTAAGATGACATTCATTAAACTTTGAATAATGTGCGCTGCATTTGCAGCGCAGCCCCAACCACAATTTAAAAACCTCTAAACCATAAGAGATTTAGGTTTAGGATTCTACTGTAGACCTAATTCTGCAAAACTGAAAAATTGCATTATATTTAGTGCTGAATTGTATTGCACTATTAGTCCTTTATCCTCGTTGTCTTCTAAAATAAGTGTTTGTCTTGAGGTGATGTTAAAGGGAAAGTACAGGTTTTTGAGTTGCTCATTTGCAGACAACCCCAGAATTAGATAAGACAGCATTTGCTTCTCTTCTGTCTTTTTGCAATGCCCAGTCTGACACCATTTCCATAGCATAATTCACTGGAAATAGATGCCTTCACTTTTAGGTCCTGGGAGTTAAAGGCTATAGCTGGTGTCATCCACTTATTATGCTAAAAGATTAACAGTATCAGACCGTGCAATGCAAGCACCGAGAAGGGTAGAAGGTACACCCTCTTAACTAAATTTGTTTTACCGTTCACTGATGACGTTCGTCAGCATGAATTTAGGGTAAAACTCTTTAAATAGTTTACTTATGTGTAATGCAGATAATTGCTCTTAATTAAGGTATTTGATAATACACATTCAGAGGAAACCTGTAAATTGTAACTTGGAACAGTTTATGCACATGTTTTGCACTTAATTTGAATTACAATCTTATACTTTAAATTTAATGTAAAGTTTTGTTTTTACATTACTGTCATTCATTTTTCAATTTTTCTAATATTTGTATTTATTTGTTTTTGCTTAATTGTATGTGTTTGATACTGTGTAAAATTAATCTGTAAAATAAATGTTAAGAATTGCTCTTTCATTTAAGGATTTTGCCCCTAGTAACAAGAGGGAAACACTGTAAAATTTTTGAATTTCTCTTTTAAATAAGGTTTTTGATCCTAATAACAAGGGGGAAATTGTGAAATTGCATTCTTTATCTGCTAAAATTTTTGAATTGCTCGTTCAATTAAGGTTTTTGATCCTTAGAACAAGGGGGATAATTGTAAAATAGCATTCTTTATCTGCTAAACTTTTAGAATTGCTCTTTTAGATAAGGTTTTTGATCCTAAAAAAAGGGGGGGTGGGGGCTGTAAAATAACAGAATTTCCTGGAAATGCTTATTGGGTAATTTCTGTAAATTTAATGTTTTTTCACTTCTTTTAAAATAAAATATTTTACTTTAAATTTATGTTTTTTGTTTGGCAGCCGTTGCTGCCAGTCATTTGACCGTTTTTTTACGATTTTTTTTTTGTGTCCATGAAGCCTAATCTGCTTTATAACAGTATCAAGCTTTTTGTCACAGAGCACAGCCACCCCTCCTGGGATTCTGCCTCTGATCCTTTCTTGCTAAAATCAGTCGTTGACTCTCTCTGTTTAGATATGAAAGTCTCTTATATATATATATAAATGTCACATTAATGTAATTTCTACATTAATGTAGTTGTAAAATCATGACAATATATTAAGTAAACCAGAGTATTCAGAATATGTAACACACATTGAATAACTTAACGGAATATGTTACAAACTACTATTAGGGACATGTATTCTGTAAACTACAGTGGAATACGTTTTAAAATTATCCTGCTTTTTCATTGTATTCATCCCTTTAACATGACTTGGAAGGCCATACCATCTAACACAAGTGAGTTAGTGCTATATTTAATAAGAGTCATAAACACTTCGTTTGGACCCTTCAAATAAATTTATTAGATCTTAAGAAAACAGCTTTGGCGTCCATCTGATTAGAGCTCGGCTGCTTATCGGTACTTCTCCGAGAGAGCCAGGGCCACTGCAGACAGGAACTTGTCCATAGCTACGTGCACCTCAGGAGTGAAATCATTAGGGAACTGGATGGCCAGAACCACAAGCAGGTTGTGGGACAGAATCTGTACAAAAAGCAACGAAATTATTAAATATTAGAAGCAGAAGAGGACAGTAGTTTTAAGCGTAACTTCACTTACCTTGAAGTTGGCTGGGTCAACACGCAGCTGGAAAGCGTGCAGCTCACTGAGGTTGAGCAGACCGTTGGTCAGGTCATCAATTTTGCTGACAGCCTCTGCCACGCCACCCATGACAGTTTTTCCGTGCTTCCTCACAGCGGCTGAGCCAGGGCTCAGGTCCGTCCAGTGGGAGAAGTACGTCTTGGTTTGCGGGTAGACAACCAGCATCCTGTGTGGACCCAGATAGAGTTAACAGCAAGTGCCGAAAAGAGACCGGAATAGTAAACGGATGAAATGGAGGGACCTTACCTGGACAGAGCATCGGTACCGATGTCTTCAGCCTTTGGGGCAACCTTGGCCCAGAAGCCTTTGACGGCATTCTTATCCTTGGCAGTGAGGCTCATGCTTCCGATTTGTTTGGTGGAAGTTTATTACAAACGACAGAAAAACGCGTCTTCCTTTTATGCTACGACCTGAAGCCGGCACACCCGGGACCCACCCAGACAGCGGCCCACCCTGACAGTTTGTCAAATTGGATGCATTCCAGAGATCAAAGATTAGACACTATTCGGCTGCTTTCCAGAAACAAGACGTTTATTTTTTTCCTGGTTAACACAAAGGTTAAGCTGGTTAGGTTTTGTTTGAATAAAGAAATCAAGGCCGTGTAGTATAACTGAAAAAATAATTAAAACATTTGCTTTTATCAATCGAAAACACGTTTGCTTGATCGCGTACTGAGACTTGTAATGTTTGCCAATAATGGCTGTTTCTGATAATTTTTTTATCAAACTTTTTCTGCGGTTGTGAGCTTTAAAGAGTCTGGATATTAAGCTTTTTCTAATTCCTTGCTGTTCTTTCAGTTGCATGTTTAATTAAACTTTACATTGTACTCACCATAGTTATTGTACTAAATAAATATGATAATAATTGATATTTTTTATTACTTTCCGTGATTTTGATTCATGCAATGGGTTGCAGATTTGGATTCCTTGAAATGAAGTTTTTTAAACGTGTGAGCACATAAAATTGATTAATATCTTACCATTAACTGTAACTAAACCAACAGTGTGACCGTTTACAAAACATAATTATAAACAGTGGAATACAAAAAAAAAATCCAGTGTGGAGTTTTTCATAATATGTAGCAGTCATCTGATAATAATTGTTTAAAAGTTTAATATGAATGGAGGTGAAGGAATAAACTAAATTAGCATCTGATCTTATGGTATGATTTACAAAATATTATGTACAAAATAAATTTCCTAAGGTTTTCATAATACGTAGTAGTCATGTGATAATTATTGGTTTATCATCTAATAATTAAGACGTGTTAAAGGCTTAATATGACAGAACTGTCTACAAATATCTCTAATTGCACTCGGGAAATGTTTTACAAATAGTTCCGTTTTGAACGCATGCTCTCGTTTTCTTTATGTACATTTATTATTTTTGTTTTGCTTTGTCTGTGCCATTGTATTGCCTGTGTAATATGTTACTTGTCATTAACGTGTGCACTTATTAAGAAAACTTTGTCATCTATATAATATTTGGCGCAATAAACTTTTTCTGATTCTTAGACACAAGAGCAGCGTTTGGTGGACTTTTAGTCTGCATTACATTGTTTTTTTAGATGTGCATTTTGCAACATTTTGTATTGTAATTATTGTTATGTCATTATTAATTTGGTACGTCATGATTATATACCATTCGGAATTTTTCGATGACGTCTAAGGGATCGATTAGATAGATTCGGTGACGTCTAAGGGATAGATTAAAATCGCCCACCCCATGACTGAACACACCCCATTAAACTATTAACCAGTCAGATGGGGGTTTGGGGGTGGGCATATGGATATATAAGCTGCCGGCCTACGCTTTTAGTTTACAGAGTTCATCAGGGACGCGTCAGCACCATGGTTGAGTGGACAGAATTCGAGCGCGCTACCATCCAGGATATTTTCTCCAAAATGGATTACGAATCCGTGGGACAAAACGCACTGGCAAGGTAAATTATCTATTTTCATTTTAAATGAATAACTATCGTTGTCATTACGTTTACGAACGCTCTTGTCCTACAGATGTCTTGTCGTGTACCCCTGGACCCAGAGATATTTCGCCAAGTTTGGAAACCTGTACAATGCCGCTGCCATTATGGGAAACCCCATGGTTGCTGCCCACGGCGCAGTGGTACTCCATGGTCTGGACAGAGCTTTGAAGAACATGGACAACATTAAGGCTACCTACGCTGAACTGAGTGTGCTGCACTCTGAGAAACTGCACGTGGACCCCGACAACTTCAGGGTAAGTCCTGTTAATTTTTTAGATGAATTATGTCTACTAGTAAAGTGAAAATGTCAAATTTTTAATATTTGAGTTAAGCTTGAAGTCTGAAAATTTGCTCTTGATTTGTGCTTTGTCTATTTTTTTCATCACAGCTGTTGGCTGACTGCCTTACTGTCGTTGTTGCCTCAAAATTGGGCACTGGATTCACAGCTGATGTGCAGGCAACGTTCCAGAAATTCCTGGCTGTTGTGGCCTCCGCCCTCACAAAACAGTACCACTAAACTCTGACTAGGCTTTGTAAAACTTAGAGTCAGTGTCACATAACGCAAATAAAGATGTTGAAAGATGAGACAATGTATGGTGCAGTGTGTGAAATGTTGTATTTAAACATTTACGACCGGTTATGGATTACGTTACATTTTGCGAAGTACCCCTTTTTAATTTAAAATGTTAAAATTTAACAGGTGAAGACAATACACGAACGGACATTTACTTGATTTAGATTATGCATATGATATTTTCCGACAACTGTGGCGATTATAAATGAAAGAAAAATATTTCATTATTTGATAAACGTTCTTTTTCACTATATTTTAAATATTTGAATCCAAACGATTTTTAAACACCAGCTTTGCTAATGTGTTTGTTTGTTTACTAGCATCACCAATATTGGCGCAGGGCCCTGTATGTTGTTTTAGGAAATATTACAACACTGAAAGAGACATCAATAAAATACCCTTTCTTAAAACATAGATTACATTATTGTACCGGCGTGAAATCTACCAGCATTTAACCAAATAACAACTGTAATATGCATGCAACATAAGTCACAATTTGTAACACCACATGCCGTTATATTGCATTATATTGGAGATTACGAAGTCGTGTAATTGTAGCCAACGTGTTAGCAAATGTATTCAGAGTATAACATAAAAATTACAATTGCTGTACTTCATAATTTTTTCGTGACTTATTTAATCAAAAATAATAAACATTTTGGGTATTATTAAATCAAATGTATAAGTATTGTAAAAATATATTTTGGAATCTCTCAAGTATATTCCGTTAACTGTGAAACAATGTTTTTATGCAATATTATAAATGCAATATTATATAAACACCATGGTACGTCAATAATATAAATTCGGCATTAAAGCAATGGGTCTACTTTTAAGGTTTTACAGAGATGGAAAGCGACCCTGCTTATGGTGTTAAACAGGGTCAAAAGGAACACGTGTAAACACGGGTAATGCTCATAATGTCACCCTTTTCTTGTATTACTCTGTGTTACAGCATCTTCAAATGTAAATGTATGAACTAACAAGATACATCAAATGGTGTGTAGAAGAACATCAGATACATTTTATCTTGGTTCGAATCATTTCAAGGTAAGTATCGGATCTTAAGACTTAAGGTTTTGCGAGTTGGCGTCAGTCTATTTTTTTTACTTAAAATGCTGATTTAAGTAAAGTGGCCCCTCATTGTCACCCTTGAACACACCGGAGCGCATCATGCAGTGTGAAAAATTGGAAATTCTTTCTCTATATTTAAGCCACTCACCAAGTGACTCAGTGGGCTGCCAACAACGTGGGGCACCCGGGTAGAGGTGTGTGAGGGTAGTTTTCTCAAGGCTTGTCACTAGCAGTGTTGCCTTTCGAACCTACAATTAATTATAGGGGTAACTCTCTCCCCAGCTGCCTTTTTAATTAAAAAGTATTTAGATTTGCAGAACATTATTATTTTCAAATTCAAAAGACTACAGTCGGAACGTTAGTGACTGGTTTTGTCACCATTTTCGCATACACAGCTGTATTTCGTTAAAACTCCCTGTGATATATTTTTTGCATTGTTCCCAGTAATTATCAATCTGTGTTTGAACATCTTTAAATCCCAACGAACAAACGAACACGACACATTAAAACAGTACGTAGAAGAACACCTCAAACACCTTTTATTTCGGTTTGAATCCTTCAAAACCATTTATTGAAATAAAAATAAAAAAACAGAATGTGCAAACTGGCGTCCATCGGATGAGAGCTCGGCTGCTTATAGATACTTCTCAGAGAGAGCCAATGCCACGGCAGACAGGAACTAGTCCATGGCTACGTGCACCTCAGGCGTGAAATCATTAGGGAACTGGATGGCCAGAACCACAAGCAGGTGGTGGGAGAGGATCTGTAGAAAACTACATGATTAAAATCAGCAGGGATTAAGGGTGTCATCGAAAGTAACGTAACTTGCCTTGAAGTTGGCTGGGTCGACACGCAGCTGGAAAGCGTGCAGCTCACTGAGGTTGAGCAGACCGTTGGTCAGGTCATCAATTTTGCTGACAGCCTCTGCCACGCTACCCATAACAATTTTTCCGTGCTTCCTCACAGGGGCTGAGCTAGGGTCTTGGTCTGCGGGTAGACAACCAGCCTCCTCTGTGGACCCAGGCAGAGATAACGGTAAGCACCGAAAAGAGAGAGACGTGAATACTAAACGAATGAAATGGATTACAGAAGCATTTTACCTTGACAGAGCATCGGTACCGATGTCTTCAGCTTTTGGGGCGACCTTGGCCCAAAAGCCTTTGACGGCATTCTTACCCTTGTCAGTGAGGCTCATCGTTACAGTGTGGTTTGAAAGAGGACTCCAGTAAAATGTCCCAGAACTCGCGCTTTTTTACCACGACCTGAAACCGGCCCACCGGGGCCCTCCTCAAAAATTTGGCCCACAGAACCTATATGAGGATATATGTGGAAATGAAACCTATATGCAGTATAAATGCACATATATGACACCTATATGCAGTACATATGCACATATATGATAATATATATGCTGCATATATGCGTATATATGCCACATATAGGCAAAATTGAGGTGCGTATATGTGCATATATGCACACATATACATGCGTTTATGTACCTATATGTACATATAATATAAGAAAACGGCCAATTTTATATATGTGACATATATTCAAACCTATATCAAAACCTATATTAAAACATATATGTTTATATAGGTTATTTCTGTGTGGGGGTGCCCTCCAGAGATGAAATATTAGATTAACTTGTATCTGCTTGCCAGAGATGATCTAAGTTTCAGCCTTTTTGGTAACGTTCAATAAACACTTGTTCATGTTCTACGTACATTTAACAGAAATATATTAAACAGAATAAAGGGAATGCATTTTCTTGTAGTTTAGTTATTGTTGCATTTTATTCGTGTATTTGTTGCTCAGTTGTGTTTTTTGCATGATATAAGTATCTTCATTTGTTCATTCCTATTACTCTTAATGACCTTCTTCTGCTTCTTTGTATATGAGGTTCAAAAAGCATTAGAGATGACAAATTAGATTCACGAAGAAAAGACAAGTGAGGTCTCAGGTGCTCGTCATAAATATCATTAAAATGCAATGGGTGTGCTCAGTTTCTCAGTTTAAATATTTTTCTTTAATTTGATGTGGAAAGTCTGTATAATTGTTCCAGGAACTTTCTAGCTATAAATTTCACTTGAATACAATATCTGCCAACAGATGACGATTTTCCAGAAACATTAATACTGTCTTGTAATAAAAATTACTTTAGATTTGATGATCATTATGTACAGGTTAAAAAGACGATGTACACAACTAATTCCGTCGTTGTCATTATTATACTATAGGAACAGGAAAAAAAATTATAAAATATATTTGGGAAAATATGTTCTGGAAAGATACTTTAGTATATTTTATGGTTGTTTTACACACCTCTCAATACTGTAAAGAATTGTACAGTGTACAAACTGCTAAATACTAAACACATTTCAATGCAATCACGGTAATTTTATGACACGCGTCTTGATCTTTATGTGCAATTATCAAACAGTTCGGCACCCCAGTGAAACCGTTTACCAGTCAAATGTGGTTTTGTGCGATGGGCCAATTGACAAATAAGCTGCCTTCAAACATGCATAGTTTACCAGCAAGGCTTCACAGTCCTCGAAAACTTGGGTGCACTCTAGACATGAAAGATTAGATTACATTGCATCTGCTTGCCAAGATTAGCTACGTTTCAGCCTTTTTGGTTAAGTACAATAAACTGTTGTAGTAACCAGGATTAAGCGAATCAATTGTATTATTATTTACTTACTGTTAAAGGAACGTTTTATTAATATTTTTCCCTCTCAGTTGTGTTTTTTGCATGATATCATTTGTTCACTCCTGTTACTCTAAAACGGCCTTCTTCTGCTTCTTTGTACATGAGTTTAAAAAGCTTTAGAGATTACAAATCTGATTCACCAAGAAAAGTCAGGTGATATATCAGGTGCTCGTCAGAAATCAAATTTTATTGCAATCACGATCATTTTATTACACAAGTGTTTCGGTGTCTGCTGATTTTTACCTGCAATTATCAAACCAGTCAGCTGGGTTATTGGGAGATGGACCTATGGAAATTTAAGCTTCAGGCATACATTGTTCACCAGCAAGGTTTCAGTCCCGAAACTGCACGTAGAGGCAACTGCACTCGTATCTGTCGCTAGTGGCCCTTAGCAGTTGCAGGTGCCTTTCGGATACAATGCTTGTGTGATGCCCCAGTTGATGGTTCTTCACAATTGGAGACATTAATGTTGTTCTTTGTATGTATAACTGCATTAAGGAATGGTGACTTCTCTAGTCCAGCAGAGGTCGCTGTGAGAGTGTGATGGTCATTACAAGAGAGGATTACACGCACATCTTTGTCCTGTGTTTTATTTCACCATTCCACAGGTTAGTCCACTGATTAACGTGTCAATCAGTATGAATGTTGATAGAATACATGTTCATGTATATTCCGTGCATTAGATTGACTTGTTTTGGTAAGGTGTTATATGTTAAATCATTAGCTGAAGCCACGGTGCTAATTCGTGCTTGGAAGAGATGTAAGCTTGATAATACTGAATATTGAAGGTGAATGTGCTTAAATATGTTCGTATGTTAGTTTCTCTGATGTTTAGTTCAATGTAAGTGTAACTGGTGGCAAAGTCTCTGCGTTGTGTTGTGTTTCTTTCTTTAAAAACGACCCAAGGACGTCTGAACTGCTGCGTTGGAGTTTTATTTGTGTCCTGCACAAACACATAAGAACAGTTTGGGCCTCACGCACACATCAATCTCCAACTCCTCTCGCCAGGGGGATTCGAAGAGGGAGGAGGGGTCACAGACAGATAAGGCAGATTGGAGAAGGGTGGGTTTAATAGGACCCTGACAGGTGGTGTGCAAGGTGCCAGAAAAAAATAAAATAAGAGCTCGTGCAATTATTTCTAATATGTGTATGAACTATCTTTTAACCCGTTACACTCACCACCTCAGAATTGCACAAACTCTGCAAACATTCATCATGTACATCAGCCATGAATGCATTTCCAGCTAGGAAGCTGCCTAATATATCGGCTGAAAAGAAAACTGAAGTTGATCAGGCCTCAGGATTTCTTACAGGAAAATAGGGATGCCATATACACCCCATAGAGCATTAAACCGTCCATACAGAGATGAATGTAAACAAACATTAAGAGAATTTCTGCATCTCATTCTGAAAATAAAATAAAAACCAAAACAAACGAACACAATTAAACATGGATGACATGCCGCTCAGGGACATCGTCAAACACTGACTGAAACTGAGCCATAGACTCAATCAACCTACACACTGGCCTAATAACACAGCCAACCCTAGAGATGCGAGGTGTATGCAAGCTGTGTGGAGTGGGAACGTGTGGCTGTGTGGGAGTGTTGTGTGAACCGCGACTAGAGTCATCAACCAGACCATGCTCAGAGGGTGCACCTACACTAGGGCCAGCAAATTTAGGATCTTCAGTCCATTCAACAGCGGGCCCAGCAGTGACATCAGAGTGCTGTGAGACCCAAGATGATGTATGGTCTCCTACGACTGCAGCTAGAGAGGAGGCATCATCATCTAACTGGGGAACTGACACCACATCACTGGGAGCTGTTTGTACAGGACAAGACTGAGCGGCATCATCCCCTACCTCATTGTCCTCTGTGGGATTCTCATCCAGCCTCTCATTCAATGGGAGAAAGTTCACCTCCAACAGAAGATTCCTGTGAACCACTTTCTCATTCCCGCAGTCACTTAGAATCCTGTAAACATGGAGTGCTGGTTTGGCAGCAACAACTGCATAGATGGTGTCACCCCACCTGTGTGCTAGTTTGTGTTTTACCCGAAAGGCCTTGTTTGCTACCAACACTCTGTCTCCCACTGACAACGATTGACCTCTTGTTTTCTTATTGTACTGATCCGACTGGTGTTTTTGCTCTGATTTTGTGCGTTTCTGAGCAAAACAGAACACTACCAAACATTAAGTCCACTGGTAGCTTTGGGCCATCTGGTCATCTGTGTTTCTGCCTAGGTGGCAAAGAGCGGAGCATGCTAACCAGAGTCCTATTAAACCTTTCAACTTCACCTTTCCCCTTAGGATGGTAAGGGGTGGTGCAAGATTTAGAGACACCGGCAAATTGAAGCAGCTCTGTAATCAGCTTACTTTCAAAGCTGGTTCTCTGGTCTGAATGTAGGCGCTCAGGGAACCCATAAACACAAAAGAACTTTTCCCAAATCGTTCTGGCTACTTTCTTTGCTGTCTGGTCACGACACTGGAACGCTTGTGCTAGCTTTGTAAAGTGATCTGTGACTACCAAAACATCTACAGACTTTTTGTTGTGGTCTTCAGCAGACCAAAAATCAATGCAAAATAACTCCAATGGCGCTGTTGTTTTAATGCTCCCCATAGGAGCTCTAGCAGCCTGACCTTGATGACCAGCGTGGTCATGAACTCCAGCCAAGGCTTCCCTTTTCAGTGACTCAGGTAAAACATACTGAAATCGCTTGTGGTTAGTGAGTATATCTTTACAGACACGATACAAGACACTATTTTTAAAGACCAGTCTGTCCCAGTGCCTTAATAACCTCAAGGTGGACTGATTTTCTTTGCAATGCTCACGGAAAAATGGTCTCTGTTTCCTTACCACATAAGGCAGCACTGCCGCAATGGATGGGTCATGCTGCTGCTGTGACTGCAACTCCTGTAATGACATAGCAGGTAAGGCGGCCTGGCTATCACTTACCACCTAAGACAGGTGTTCTGCTACAGACATAGCCCTAAGCCGTGAAGCAAACTCCCAGTCACAGTGACTCTCCAGCAGAGTTGACACCTCATCCTCAGACAGGGACATATTAGATTTAGGTGGGGACTCAGTCAAACAGTCTAATGATTGAGGCTGGCTGGTCAAATGAAAAATATCTTGAACAGCTCTGTCATCAACATCACTAGCACACTTAAGAATTTCTGTGTATGGCTCTGAAAGCAGCCGCTGGCTCAGTGGCTTGGCAAAGGGGTCTCTGCTCAGCGTATCTGCTATCACATTTAACCTGCCTGGAACATGCTTGATCTCAAAATTGTAGGGGGCCAATCTGGCCACCCAATGCTGTTCACAGGCATCCAGCTTTGGCTTGGTCATGATGTATGTGAGCGGGTTGTTGTCCGTCCACACTGTAAATTGGCTGCCTTTCATTTTTTTAACGCCAAAAACTATGTGCACGGTAATTGACTTGGCTGCGAATGAGTGACTTACTTGCAAATGCTACAGGTCTCGCTCGGTCATCACCATCTTGGATTTGTGAAAGAACAGCACCCAAGCCGTCTGTTGAGAGGATAAAAGGTTTTTTTTAATCTGGGTAGGCAAGAACCACACAGCTGACTAGGGCATTCTTCAACTCTGCAAAAGCCTCACCACATTCTGCCATGCAATCCTGTGGGGTCAATTGGCGAAAAGTGCCACCCTTTCCGTTTTTCACACCCCTTCCTTTTCGCTTAGCACCCGCAGACAGACAAAACAGAGGCTTAGCAATGGAGGAACAGTTCAGGATAAAATGCTGGTAATAAAGAACCATGCCCAAGAATCATCTTATTTTCTTCTGAGATGGTTTGCACCCATCTGACTCCATTAAAGTAGTCTCCTCAAAGGAAGAAATAACAGCAACCTTCTCTTGAGACACCAGTACTGTCTACAATATGTCCTAAAAACTTAACTGACCGCCTCAGAAAGTAGCACTTCTTCTGTGACAATTTCAGGTTGTTGGCCCTCAACCGGCTGAAAATGGTCCTCAGACGCTCTAGCCCTACATCGACAGAAGATGCAAAAGACAGCGGATCATCAAGGTTACATAGAAGACAGGAAAAGTTAAAATCCCCCAAATTGTTAAGCATCATCCTCATAAAGGATGCCGGACTGGAGCATAAGGTAAGCGATTGTATTCATATTGGCCCAGCGGAGTGGTGAAAGCAGTGAATTTCTTATCAGCTTCATGTATGGGGACAATGTAAAAACCGGACGTCAAGTCCATTGTGCTGAACACAATGTGTCCCCCAAGAGCAGCAAGGCAGTCAGACTGATGGGGCAAGGGATGTGCATCTTTAATGGTCAGTGCATTCAACCACCTAAAGTCTGTACAGACCCGAAGGTCACCATTCTTTTTCCATACCATGACTAATGGGGAGGCATAGTCACTCACCGATTTTCTGAAGATTTCGCGCTCCTCTATCTCATTCAACACTTGTCTTAGTTTCTGATAGTGTGCTGGTGGGATACGCCGGTAGGGAAACCGGAAAGGCCGGTCATCTAAAAGGTGAATCCTATGAACAAAGTCTTTGGCTTCTCCACACTCAAGTGAGTCTTTTGAGAAAATGTCACTAAATTCTAAATGTAGACATGCCAGCTTGGCTTTGTCAGCTTGGGAAACCTCACAACCATTCAAATCAATATCACTTAAACCAGCATCATTCATCGCTTTAGTAAGACTACTAAGCGTGCTGCTGGATCCAACTAGGCTGAGGGTAGCAGCCCGAGTCTGAAACGACCCTTGTGTGATGTTTAAATCCTCCATCGCCAAACACTGGGACACATCAGCTATCTTAGCATTTCGCCGCTGTGTAATGGGTTTCAGTGTAGGATAAAGAACCTTCATCGGGACCCAACAATCACCCCACATAGCAAGAATGTTCTTTGGAGTAGAGCGAGCAGAAGTGGGCTCAACCACTACTGTGCTACCTGGAGACACAGGAACCTCACTGGGGAGCCTTCCCCATACTAGGTGTTCGCTCTGTGGTAGAAAGTTTCACAGTTCCAAATTTGTCATACTGACCTGCACCCTCCCACCGTGACACACAGCTCAACAGCTCCAGAAAATGTTCACAGTCTGGATCATTGCTCTTTGAGGAAATCAGCTTCCAGTACTCTTTCTTCTTTCTCATGTTCCTTAGGACAGACTTAGTGCCGACTATGAAGTCATCTCGCTGGCCTGGAACAACTAGAGTAGGTACAACAAACGTTGATTCGTACACTTCTATTTCAAGGTCATAGAAACACTTCGGTTATGTTGTCTTGCCCCCACAACCCGCAAGCACCACATTTCCGGGGATTAACTGAGCACTGGGCAAGACACCAACTGCCCGAAGCTGTCTCTCTGCCTCTTCACTTAGTGTACAGGATATTGAGCCCGAATCCAGCATCCCTCTCAAAGCCACTCACCAGCACTGGTGTGTAAAACAGCTCACCTACCACTTGCATTTTCTCTGGCTTATTTTGCTGCCCCTGAGTTAGCCACACTTGGACAGTTACTTCTGAAGTGACCAGGTTGGAAGCAGTGATGGCAGAGTTTCAGTAACCTACAGTGACTGGAGGTGGAGTGGTCAGTGTTGCTACACACTTGTCAAGCAGCGGGTACTGGCTGCTTAGGTGGCTGCTGATGTTGATGAGGCTGTATTTGGTTTGACACTGACTGGGGACTAGAACACAGTGTGATTAATTTATTCAGCATGATTACCACCTCACGCATACTCGGCTCTCCCTCCACAGGATTCACAGTGAGAGGTACAGCTGCCTGGGGTAGATGGGACGAGGGGTGGTTTTTGACCTCTGACTGCACATTTGAGTTATTTAACTGCACAGCTGATTGAGTGACCACCACTAAATTAGAGCTGAAATTGACAGGTGAGACTTAATGCACTGAAGCCCCCCGTCTCAGATCCCTCTGATGGTCGTCCAAGCGCTCTTGGACCTCTGAAGCTGACCATTTCCCAGCTGGTTTGCTCTTGAAAGACAGGGCAAGACGTGCATCTGGACTGTGAGTAACACACATCATTACAACTTCAGCACTTATGTCTTCGACACTCATTAAAAAAAACCAATGGCCTCGTTCAACTGCACCCAGTAATCTAGTGCAGCGTGCTATAAAAGTCTGCCGTAGGCATACTGGAGTACGGGAGTTCGCTTCAGTATGTCGAAAACAGCGGCAGGGTGGCTATATGGGTCAAGCTGCTACGAAGCGTTACCTTCACTATGTCCCTGGCTTTCCCCATTAGCCTGCTTGATGTTACTACAGCGTAAATCTCATCAGTACTGCATTTGCGTCTGCGCAGATAACCCTGCATCAGATCTTCCCATTCATGGATGGTACTTGTGTCAGTTTGGTCACCTCTGAAGAATGGGGATGGCTTCACATCTGGCTGGACAATCACATTCAGTTTAGATGGATCTAAGCACCCCCCTGAGCAGGTCTGTGTAGCATGTACTAAGCTTGAATGATTGCTAGGGTCATCATTCACAACTCTGCTAGTGTCACATGCCCTCTCAGAATGTTCCATGTTAGCACACCCAACTGTACTAGTGTTTGCTGCCTGTCCAAGTATGTTCCTGAGTACCTGAGTCACCGGACTGGAACATGCTACTGGTCCCAAAGATGTCTGGCCTACCCTCTGACAACGGACTCCCTCTGGACTCAGTAAGCAACCCCTCCCAAACCCACTAGTTATGTAGACACCATTAGCTCCAGGGAGAGACATTCTGACCAAAAAAACTATGCAGCCAAAAATACAGGTTAACAGTGTTACACAAACTCTGACGCCACTAGGCTCGAATCAAAAATGAAAATGTTCAAACAGTAACTCATAAAACATTAAAAAAACTATCGAACAGGGATATCCTAATCAATACAGACGTCTAAAACCTAAACACAACGTATTTTCGAACAGCGGCACTCATACAGCCATGCTATCACCTCAAACAGCAGCTGAGATGGTGCGGAGGACACGAGGAGAGAAGGAGCCGCCGGGGGGACCACGCACATCAGCAGCGGTTGCTCCACAGGCAGCAGTCCCAGAGATCTGGCGAGTGCAGATCTGACGAACCAACGGTCACGGCACCATTGTAACTGGTGGCAAAACTTCTATGTTGTGTTTCTTTCTTTTAATTATGACCCAAGGACGTCTGAACTGCTGCGTTGGAGTTTTATTTTTCTCCTGCACAGAACACATAAAAATAATTTGGTCCTCACACACATCTATCTCCAACTCCTAAAATAATCCACAAACACAGCTAAATTCACAATGATGCTAACCACATGTATCGAGACGGTAAAGCATGGCAAAAGTAAAGTTACACAATAAATCACAAAAATAATTAAAGAATGCAATACATAAGACAAATATATACAGGATAAAGACAATTTGACTTACAGATGGCACAATTAGAAATTCTTATTACACAGATTACATTTAACCGAAGCTGCCCAAACTACCTCTCTACAGGGGGATTCGAAAAAGGAAGAGGGAGGAGGGGTCACAGACAGATAAGGCAGATTGGAGAAGGGGGGTTTAATAAGACCCTGACAGGTGGTGTGCAAGGTGCCAGAAAACAATAACATAATGTGGCAGAGCTTGTGCAATGATTTCCAATACATGTGTATGAACTATATTTTAACCCGTTACACGGGCAACCCGACTCGTGACCCATCGCCGGTCGACCCAACTCCTGATCAGTTGCCAGGCGACCAGACTCCCAACCAGTTGTTGGTTTCCGCACCGGGGACCCGACTCCTGACCAGTTGTCAGACAACTCAAATTTTGACCAGCCGCCAATCTTCGCACCGAGCATCCCAACTGCTGACCAGTCACCAGCTCTCATACCGGTCTCCTGACCCTTAACTGGTTTCCGCACTGTATCAAGGGGCTGGCTCCCCTACGTGTAGCCGTGGTTTCTTCTCTGGCCCTCTTTTCGGTGTGGAGATTGCCACCTTCTCCTCCTCACCCGCCTCCCCCTTGGAAGAGTGAGTTTGGGGTCCCCTCGCCCACCCTCCCTTTGCAGTGGTGGGTTTGTTTAGGTTGCACCATTGAGGTCACAGTTCCTCTCTGCGACCTCAAGCGGTCGTCAGGAAACCAAATCGTGCTCCACACACACCTGAGTATCTTTAGCCATTGATTACACTTTGTATTTACGACGTTCAGTCCTCAGTGGTGTGGAGCATTATGTTCTGTGCATTCTCTTGTTTTAGATAATAATGTCTGTCTGCCATGAAAGAGACTGTCTGGACATACCTTTCTCCTTCTGTGAAAGTAGAAGTAAATAGATAATGGATTTTAGTTCATTTAGGAACCTTTCTTTAGGACATTTTGTGCATTTTACATACTGTAATGGGCAGCCGGCTTTTTCAAATTATAAATTATAAATTAAATAAAATAAATGTAAGCATGTGTTGATTTTTGTTATTGTTACGTCAGCACCATCTCGACGGCGCAGCTCGTCGCCTGAGTTTTAGGAGACGCTTACCTGGAACAGGTAGGAGCGCGGAGTGAGTGGTGATTGGGGGCGTGGCAGCTCGGAAGTCTCCGGGGTTGCCAGGCAGCTAAACACAAGTCCAGGTGTCTCCTGTGTGGGTAGCAATCTAAATAAAGTGTCTGTGTTGCGTGATTGGTGGGGAGAGTGAGTGAGCTAGCAGGTATTTAACCCAGCCGATCCAGGAACTCGGGTGTGTGGACACCGTTAGGACCAAAAGACAAGTATCTGAATCATCCCTCGAAAACCAGTAGCCAGCTTATGCTCTGGACAGCCTGAGGGACGAGGTTCTTCCCACCAGCTCACAGAGGAGCTGGGACAGCTAAGCACCGTGAGTGGGTCTGAAAGGTTACGTTCTAACCCTTGTGTCTTCCCGCAGAGTGAAGTCTCCTGACACTAAGGACTGAAGCCTGGACAGTCCCCAAACCGTTGTATTGAATTTTGGTTTGAAGAGGTGCCTGTGAGCACTAGTGAACCTTCTGTTGAACTTTGAATTAAAGCATTGCAAGTATCAATCTGCTCTGTCTGCGTCCCTGTCTGAGCGCGAACTAACAGTATCCTTAAGCATGCTCAGCTTTGACAAAAATATATTAATTTTTAACTTCATTAATAACCAATGTAATTTATTACTTCATATTAAACCAAATTAAAATATGTTCAGTTTGCACTTCATATTTTCAAGATGATCTATAATTTCAAACCCAGAGCATATCAACAGGCTTCTGCTGTATCCCAAGTGGAAAATATATGGGCTGAGGTTATTTGGTTACATTCACACTCCATTCAGTGGTGAGTCCTGCACTGGAACATCTTGTAAAGGAGACTTGGTATAAGATTTTTTTTTTTTGTAATTTCTTTGGCTTCCTCTTTGCATTTGTAACAGCTAGGTTTTAAGAAAAACCAAGTGCTTCGCTCAAAAGTCATATTAGATTTATTCCTTCTGCAGAAGTGAGACAGGAATTCAGACCCCCGAACAACTTGGGCAGTCTCCGCTCCAGAATCCTTTCTGTAAACACAAGGTTCACAGAGAATATTTATAAATTACAGCAGCAAAATCAGCTTTGTGGAGCAACCCTTATGCATCAGTATGCACCATAAAGACACTCATCAAATTTAGAGATACGCCAGGGACAACACATTTAAGCTTTTTTTTGATGGAAACTCAATGTAAACAGCGTGGAAGCAGAGATAATCTTAAGAACACTTAAAAGACTTGATTGTTTCACAAAATAAGACAATAAACTCATGCCATAGCAGCATACCAGCTGGTAAGTGCCGTGGCACGATGCATGGTGTCTGTGTTTTTGTTTTGCAGCTGTAGTTTGTGGACGGTCTCTTGCGATCCTACACTCGGATCGGCAGATGGCCAGGAATACGCCCCATTGGAGAACCGGAGCTTCAGATCACGCCTCAGGAACCCCGAGCGCGGCAGACACAGAGCTGTAGAAAGAGTTTTCTCTACCACTCTGAGGAGCTAGGGGGTATTTCTCAATGTCAAGGATACGTCCTTGGCAGGACTGGTCCTTCCAAGTCACTTCCTTCAGAGGCTAGGCTAGGCGAGGCTCCTCTTAAGCATTCGCGGAGAACACGTAAATGGAACAGGCTAGCAAGTGTACGTTATTGCGTCATTATGTCAGTGAAAAGGTCCGATTGGGTAGTAATCTGTACTTTTTCATACAAAAATGTTTAAGGAATTTGTAATTTGTAAATATACTTACATTTTAAAGCATATTGGCCCGCTCCGACTCCGCTAATGTCTGACATTTAGAATTTTAAGATAGCAAAGCTGTGCGCATAGGATTGTGGGTGATTTTAGAGCGCGAAGGCTACACTTATGCATCCTTTCCTGTGTATGGGATGTTTTTCGAAAGAAGGACTCAGTTCTTGGTTGAAATTCCGAGGATCCTCGACATTGGAACAGTCCTTCGACAGATGTCAAGGACGTAGCATCCTCGAAATTCTGGCTTCCGAAGATCCTTCCTTGACATTGAGAAACGCCCAGAGAGGAGGAGAGTTGGCACTTCCTGATCTCGCCGCCATATGCGGCTACGTGGTCCATGTAAGCCTCTATAGTTCCAAACAAACGCTGCTCGGCCATAGTCCTGCATTGAGCTGACGACAGTATTTTAAGTAGTTAGCCGGTGAATATTAAAATAAACCAATCACAAGTACACGTGTCACTATTATATATTTTCTGCATATTATCATTGTCAGATTTGTACAGTTGTGTAGTTTTTTTCATGATTTTTAAAAAGTTTGTAGTGTTAGCTTCCAAGTATTAGTGCTTATTTCCATAATGTTAGAATATTTTGCATATACCAATCTGCAGTATTCTTTAGGAGTTATAATGTTGAACATTATATAACTGGTGCATCATAAAAATGTATAGAATTAAAAAAAAGGAATGTCCTCATATACCTGCCCAATATTGTTGATTTTTGCATGTTGGAATTCAGTGTGTTTACAGTATACAGTCTATCACACATCCTTGATATTAGTATAAGATCAATAATATAATATTGATATTAATGTGTATCAAACAGATATCACAGAATAAGAACAAAAGGCAACCTGCATTTTCAGGCAACACTTAGCTCATGGAAAATTCAACAAGGATGAATATGGAAAATCTAATTCATTTTATTGTCCCATAATTTATGACGGGTACACAGGTACAAGGGGTGAAGACAAATACAAATACGGTATTCGGATTGGCACAAATAACGTGTTTTTACGAGTACCGTATTGATCACTTTCACTTTTAGATATTCCGCCTTACCCGAATACAAATACAAATACGAATTATTTTCCATTTTAACAAATACAAATACAGATACAAATAGCGGCCGCTCTGCACACCCCTAACAGGTACAATGGATATGTGAAATTCTCATATGTAAGCCTCCCTCAGCAGGTGATGCAATAAAATAAATATAAAATAGAAGAAAATTAAGGACACAAATTAAAAATATTAAAGACATTTTACTGTAACTTGACTGAGGTAATGGCTATAACAAACATTTTACAGAGAAGTGACACCATGGTTGGCTGTGCAGCATTAAAGGACTCAACATGTCTGGTTTCCCCAAGGACACAGGCCAAAGAAAAAAAGGTGGCAATTATCAGCAGGAAAAATCTGGACATTACTGGAAAATACAACAATGGAGAAATGTATTGTCAAGTACAAAAAATTTAGAAAGATGAAAAAGACAATTATGTCTTCTTAACATTTCAAAGGACACAGTGCTTTAAATGTAGAGTACAATAATGCCAGTGATTTATTTTAACTGGCCATTGGGTGTTTGAGTTCAAACGGATCTTAATAGCTTTACTGCAAGTACACCTTCAAGATGACCAATTCATTTCCACAAAAAAGGCCAACTGAAGAGCAGATGCTGCCCCCACAATATTCATACACTACTCTAAAAGAAGGAAGGCCCCATAAAGAAGATTGTCAAACATGATATTGAGTCAAATTAAAGGGTTAACACAACTGTTGTAACTATATTGTTTGCGTTCTGTGCAGTTGCTTCTGTCAGCGCGTGTGTCAGCACTTTAAGTTGTCCGTGTAGAACACACGAAGCGTTAGTTTAATTTTTTGAGCCAGCGCATTTCAAGATTTAAAAAAAAAATATACATTTAAATATTTGGCTGTTCAGAGCAGGGGGGGCATAAGGGGGGACAGGAGCAATTCTAGGGGAGCTCTCTTTCCCTCTCTCTCTCTCCCTCTCCCTCTCTCTCTCTCCCTCTCTCTGCCGGTCATCTGATTTTTTTTAACCGTCTGCTGTCTCCAACCAGTTTTTTTACTTCATGCCCTCAGTGATCATTTTTTTATAAAATACAGCAAGAAAGTAAGGTAGTTGTGGTATAAATAATATAAAAAATTAAGCTACACACACAACACACACTCACACAAACCTGGTGTGGAAATAAAAAAAAGAACCGAAAAAAATCACAATGATCATAAAAAAATTTAAACTTATAAAAAGAAAGTTATATTTAGATGAAAACTCTTGTTCATTACGTTTTACTTAATAATTGCAACCGCATGTGTTGTATTCATTGTTGCAGAACAATGTTCTGTATATAGATTGTTTGTTATTGTAAACAAAACCACTGATCTGAAGCTCAATGCTGATGCTGTCATGTAATTAGTTTTCTAATCAGCGATATCTATAACAATTTCTGATCAATACATATCAATTGCATGCCTAAAATAACATACCAGTTACAGCCCCACCCATTTCAAGACAACCTGACCAACTTCGCCCACTTCCGGGATAGGCCCCGCTAAGTCCGAGTACAGATACAGATAATTCATCTGGTTTACAGATACAGATACAGATAATGCTGTACTCGCTCATCCCTATTATTAACAATGGCAGCAGATTATTGCACATGACAGCATTATAGGAATATTGTATATTGCTCATAGACAATTAGACGTTTTGTGGAGAAACACAGATAACCTTGTACAGTATACATTATACAGAAGTTTTCATGGACTGGAAAGAGATTCCTAACAGCATGGACTGCACGTATGGCATTGCACTACATTTATTACACAAGAACAGTAGTCGCTAGCTAGCACAAATGTAAATTTGACATATTCACAAATGTATTGGTAGTTTATTTAATCAGGAACACAATGGGCCTGGTTTTCACGGTCAGTCGCGCATAGTCTGAATTCAGAAGCGCAGTCGTCTTTAGGGGAGGGGCCAACGCGAAGTGCAATAATCGCATTAGATAAAAGTAACTTTGCCCCTGGCGCAAAGTTCAAATGGGTTGTCCTAAATGAGAAAATATGTCATAGGTGTGTCTTGGGCGTAGCATGCAATGAACCAATCAGAGTTCACACTCTCACTCCCTTTAAATACCCGGCG
>JBBMFX010130252.1:0-22616 GCA_037832545.1 Rhabdalestes septentrionalis | reverse complement strand
TTACACACACAGCAGTACGCACTCCAGTCCTCACACTTACTCCACACAGGGCTACAATTACTTTTCCCACAGAGCTTTGTTCACTTCACACACAGAGGGCTGTGCTAACGTCACACACACACACACACACACACACACACACACACAGTTACACTCAGTCCACACACAGAGCAGCTAAATCCATGTGCAATAGAGAACAAACCAAATCAGTTGCTTTGGCATCTTTTGTCTTTGCAGCACAATTCCTTTGGTTCATACTGGAGGGGAAAGTCACCTGAACAATTAGACAGAATGGTCCCATTGTTGGGCGGTAACAAATAAAATAATTAGTATCACCCAATACAGACCCAAACTATACTACAGAGAAAGTCAACAAAGTATCTACATTAAAAAAATGTGTTATGTGATGACATTTTATTCCATTAAAGTAACATCAATGCTAGGCCATTACTTTTCTAAACCATTTCCTACAAACTTCAACTGCAAATTAAATGTATAGTGTTCCAATTATGTGGCTGAAATCACTCAAACTGTTTCCATTCATAAATCTCCTAAAGTCCACACCTGCAACCAGCCCTTATTTAAAGCGTAACAGACATGCGGATCTGATTTAGCATGCAGTATGTCATCCTGTAAAGGAACGAAACATGACCATTACAGAGACCTGTTTCTGACAACACCAGAGCTGAGGTTCAGAAAGCAGTGATAAGGTCTGATCTTGGATCAGATTCCCTGATATTTATTTGTGGTCACTCCTAGATCAGCCCCAGGGGGGTCAAAGGTCCTTCCTGAGTGCAGGTTGAATGTTCTCCCTGTGTCCAAGTGGGTTTTCCTCAGGTGATGCAGTTTTCTCCCACCATCCACAGACACATTAGATGAACTGGAGATGCTAAATTGACCCCTGTAATTTCAGACGATTCATAAGAGAGTATAATAACATATTTAATAATGCAATTACAGCTAATTATAGTAGCATATTTAAAAATGTGATTGTGGAGAAGGGAAACTAGTGGTTTACATATTTGTACCATTCTGTTGAGGATATGTGTGTGTGTGTGTGTGTGTGTGTGTGTGTATATATATATGTGTGTGTGTCTATGTGTGTGTTCATTTGTAATTTTCAGGTCACAATGACCCAAACTAATTCTCTGTAATATAAAAGTAAGGGGGGATTATAGTAGATAAATCATATGATTTCCTCTTTATCTTGCTCAGTTGAGAAAATGTGCCAAGCACATAAAATTTCATGCCAAAAGACACATTTGTATTATTCCACTTGTAGTAAAAATGAAAAATCTTGACACAAACAGTTCATGAATTACTGAATTAAAAGACTTTGGATGTAATAAGTCTGGGATTTAAAGGGCATCAGAAAACATTAGTAATTTTATCATGACTCCCACTCTGCCTTTTAAACCATTAGGAGCTGCAATTATATCAGAAGATAAGGCATGATATCATTTCACAATGTAAATCCTGTCATATAAAAATGAATGAATCATCTCTCATAGCATGTTGAAGTAAGTCAAGTAATCTATGTAAATGCAAGTGTTAATAAATGCTGATAAAAAACACATTAGCATTTAAAAGCAGAGGAGATTCAGTGTAATCGTTGTGTAACTAAATGTGTAATAATTATGATAAAACCTTCGTTTAGGCAGTGGAATAAGAGTAATAAAGCAATAACTCTGGACTTCTGAGGGTAAACCTGCTTTGCCCTGTTAGATTCAACACAAACTCATTAATTTATGGATGTCTGGGCTCAGAGTTCAGCTAATTATAAGTTTGTTTGATTTGACTGTACACTCGGTAACAGCTTAAGAGTTTTTTGTTACTAAAAAAGTCCTGAATTCTGCCAGAATTATGTCCTACTTAAGGGGAATATACTGAAAACTGAATCTTAAACATCAGTCTTGCTGCAACTGGCAGAAGATCCTGGTGTATTTTCATATTCAAAGGAATGTAATATCCATATTCATATTCTTGTTCATATCATGCCCATGTTTGCATTCACATTCCCACGCCAAACTGTATTCAAATCCTATTCGTATTCATATCCATATCCATATACGTATTCGCGACCATACTAATATTGGTAGTCATATTCAGTGGTTTTATGATATTAAAGGTCCCTGAGATCAGTCTGACCCGTACAGGTTCACGATGAGAGCATGTATCAAGCTGATGGTGTTTTCCTTTGCTGTAAATTCTCCACATTCCTCGGGCTCTTCTCCGCCCCTCAGTCACGTACAACCTGCAGATCAGTTTGAGAGCGACTCGCAACCTCTGTGTGACCTCCAGCATCTTTATCTTTATACATCTCACAGATATTTAAAAGATACATGTAAATGTTTTAAACTGTTTAAATGTCTCATGTCTATGTAATATTAATGTCTGTCATTGTATACAATTAGTTTGTTGTCTCTGTTCTGTTATTCATCAAGTGCTCTTGGGCACTTGCCAGGCTGGCGCTGTAAATAAGAATTTGTTCTTAATGCTTTGCCTGGTAAAATAAATGCTTAAAAAAATACATGAAAAAAAGAAATACAACATCATATTACAGCTGCCAAATACAGAGCCTCTCCTCAGAGACCAGGACTGCATGGACTAAATTCTGCTTTGAGGTGAAAATGCTACATGTTGCAGTTACGGAATAATGTGGTATCGATTAAAATTGATGTGGGTAAATTTTACATTACATTTGACCGAAGTGATTTACATTGGTTGCATCATTTGAATTTCATGATTCATCCATATTAGACCCATCAGAACTATGAAAGTGATTTAACAGCAGTTATTTGAACATGAATCGGAAACGTTTGACCAGTATGAATGTTTCTTTGCGTATGTTTTTACACTATCAAGACAAACCTGAAAGTGTAGCATGACTGCTTGGTGTTGCTCTACTTTTGTATTGCTCCATAGTCCTGGGGGCATGTACTGTGTTTATATGGTTTAAATTCAATTAAATTTTTACAAACGAGATGTCACAAAGCAGCTTTACAGAGTCTAGGGGCGAGCCGCTGGTGAGTAAGCCAGAGGCGACAGATGTGAAGAAAAACTCCCACAGCTTGAGGAAGAAACCTCGGGAGGAACTTAGACTCAAAAAGGCGAAGCCGTCCTCTCAGGTTGACTTGGAGAGAAAGAATGGAGTAGAGTATGGAGTAGAGTAATAAGAGAAGCCCTTCATGTACAAGATTATCGACAGACAGGCCATCTATGCCTAATAGATTTGGAACAACTAAGTGTAAATTTGTTGGAAGAGAAGGTGAGAGTCTGTAGTCCATATATCAACAGGATCAAGACCAACGATCTCCACCGGAACTTTAAGTAGCAGTTGCCCCTGACTGGTGGAGGAGCACATGTGGAGTTGTGGGGCAAGAGCCTGTTACAATAACCGAGTCTGGAGGTAGCTCCATCTGCAACAGACTCCAGCACCCCCTATAGTTAGGACAAGTGATTCAGATAATAAATGGATGTACAGTAAATGTACATCAGCTACAATTTGTTATAGTAAACATTTCTTTATTCATATAGATACAGACATTCTTGTATTTATAATGTGGTCTTGAAGAACAGTTCTCCTGGCTTCCTGAGGGACTTTCAAAGACACATATTTCCATTCCAAGCATAGAATGGTGTGTTTGTGCTAACAAATGGCAAAAATAAAAAGAAAAGAGGGGTGGCTCTCGACTCATGCCCAGTACTGTATACAAATGCATTGTGCCAGTAGCTAGCATGAGCTATTACACTGAAAATATCATGGAAATTAGTTAGAACAACAGAAGATTTAAACTCGCTCTGTTTTATTTTGTGAATAATTTAATGCATAAGTCATGTGATAACTTTTATACTGTACTGTTGGTATAGATTTAAATTACTTTACAATTGTTTTCTTCTCTTATCTTGCACTGTCCACTTTCTAACTTGACAATGCAAATGTCCCACTTGAGGGACTAATAAAGGTTTATCGTATCTCAACTTATCTTAGTGAGAAACATAAATACTGGCCCGTCTTCATATATTCACATCTGTGGCTTTCCAAATTTTTGTTCTCTTCCATTCTTTATCTTCATTTTCTCTTCTGGTTCTTCTTTGTGTGTCTTGTTGAATGAAAATGTACATGTGCGGGCCAGTCTCATGAATGGTGCTATAAAACTCTCTTAAAACCCTCTTCCCGTCTGTTTGACCTCGAGCTTCTGAAGGTTTATGGACTTCCTGACCAAATGTAAACCAGGGACTTGGCGTGCAATTGGTCCAATTGAGACTAATCACATATTTTAAAGCCCCTATCAGCAACAGCCCTGAGTGCCAGGTCAGTGTTGAGCCTGCAGAATAACACCAATGCGTCTAATAAAATGATAAACGTTAGTAGACTCAGTTCTCAGACATCGACCTGGACTGTGCTCAGGTTGGTTTGGCAAATCCTGACCAAGGGTTTAAGTGTCTGGATGGAGGAAAAATGTCAATGTACACTGAAAATATTCATATTAGCATTTAGACACATTAGAATTTTCTCTACTCTATATATGTCTGGTGCATATATTTCCACCTCTGTGTGTTTTACAGTGCCTTTTGACTTAAATATGAACAAAAATGTAGCAAAAACAAATGTTTTGGTTTTATAAACTGTTGTATGAATTTCTAAACTATATTCAGACAAATGAACAACACTAAAAAAGCCTTTGTTAGTGATCACAGCTTCAAGAATTCTCCAGTTCATATGACATGCATGTCTTAGGACTGTGGGAGGAAACTGGAGAAACAGGTGGAAAAACAAACAGACACAAAGAGAACATACAAACTAAACATTTTCTTCTGATCATCATCATTTTTCAATTTTTTAAATTATATTTTGATGTGTAACTCTTAAAAAACTCTTTGGAATGCTCAGAACCTCCCAGACAGGAATCAAACCTAGGACCTTCTAGGCTGTGAGGCTACAGTGCCACCATCTCACCCCACTAGGGTTCAGTTTTCTCTTGACCAACCATGTTATTAGGATCCTTTATCTGAACTCACATTTTCAAAGTCATCTTCGGATTCATACAATCCTTCATTAAATTGCAATGAGTTTGAAATCTGGAGTCAGAACCTTTACATTTTACAGAAACCAGCCATTGTCTTATGACAAATATGTTCTGTTCTTTCTTTTTCTGGGGAAAAGTCTGAATCCATAGCCACATTTATTTCTGAAGAGAGATTTTATTCTGATCTCAATTTCTTGAGCTTTATTACTTTGTGCCTGGTCCGTTTTTGAAGAAGGGAAAACCATTATTTACAGTTTTGTTATATTTGTTATTTTTCGAAGTAGACGTAAACAGATCTAACGATACTGAATGTAAACAGAATGTCTGTTTTTATTATGTAAATGTGTAAATTTTATTGTGTTATTACAGAAAAACCGTCAAGAGTAATTACTGTCATGGTTGTACTGTAAGTGCCAAAGGCTGATTCCGATACTTTTCCTACAACCTTGATTATCTGATACAAATTTAACATCGATGCCCCCTTATTCCCTTTTCAACAACTATTCATCTGTTAATAATACATCTGTCTAAATCTGAAACAGCTCCCTACTTCCTCTAGGGGGCGCTGTGTAAGCTATAAAAATCCAGTTTCTACACCCAAATTATGTCCAATGTGTCAAATTTTTTTGCACCAAGGACCATTTTAATGTAAACAATATTTTCACAGACAGATGCAATTTTTAAAAAACACAGCGTTTATTTTTAATTCATGTTTGCTAGCTTGTAGGTTAAAAATTTTAATGTATCATCTCACATGACTGAGATGAGCATTTATTCCAAAATAAAAATCAATAAACAGTTCCTGTGTGTTATTTATCTAAAGAGCAATGTGTTATTTTTAGAAAGGATAGTGCATTATATTTGGATAGCGTCATTTTTGGAAAAACACCATATACATTATTTATGCCTTTTTTTTAGGAGGGGGACCACTTTTGTAAATGCTTCCAAAATGGTCAAACAAACAATCCACAGGATGTGTATTAATGTACGTCCTGTATCAGGTCATTTTTCTTTGCCTTTTAAAGATTGAATCTTCTCATACACTTCAGAAGTTTTTGCAGGTTCAAAGCCATTCAGCTCCAAAATAAAAAACACACTCCTCAATGAAAAGCCTCTATCGGCTATATTAGGAGCAGATGATGAGGGAAAGGCTTGTAGGTTTGGAGCTGGAGCTTTTCCTTTAACACGTTTATGTTCAACCATTTACTAAACAGTGGGACACCAAAATAAACTTACAGGAAAAATATTTGAGTCACAGTTTCCCACCGTACCGAAGGCTCCAGTTCGCACTCCTGGTTTACCGTATCCTCCTGCTCCTGCCTGGAAGCCCACTGGGGCCCAACACTTACACACAGAGGCTGGGGGGGCGCAAGAATGTTCCCTAGAGAAAAAGAAATTGTCCTTTACCATTCGTGAGCTCCAGGCGGTTGAGGAGGAATCACGACTGACCACCTGCAGCCAGTTATCCTCATTTTCCTTCACTGAAGTGTCATTCACCCTTCTGAATGGGGGTGTGTGTGTGATGGGGTGGGTGGGTATAATGACTTCCATTCATTTCACATTGAGTAACAAATTGTATAAGACTTTGTTTATCATTCCGTATTAATTTACTGTTTATTATGCATAAATGTTTAATAGATGACAAATTCCATAGTAATTACCTAGTAATTACATAAAACGCACCATGTCAGTACATAATATTGATTTATTTTGTCAGCTTTTTTCATAATTGGTCATTTTCCTTCCCTGAAATCCTTTTCTACATCATGAGTTCCATCCACTTTACATGAATGGGCTGCAAATTATGATTATCTGATAATAATGAATTGACCAATCATTGATAATTAATTAAGTTTTTAAACAGGACTGGCGCCCCACACAAATCCTGCTCGAAACACTGCCTCGCATCCTTCAGGCTCTGGGTGGTCACGGTTCTTACGAAGATTACAGTTACAGACAATGAAAGAGTGAATGATTCTTGCTAAGTAAAATGTAATAAATCAGTTTTTACTTATTTTATTAGCTATGTGGCTTACTAGACCAATAATATTAACTATGTACCAACTGTGAACACAGTCAATTATTGTTATTATGGGCACTTAATAATACAAAATTACCCAAATTAATCTGTAATCTACATATTTCTCGTTACATTTTGCTCCATTGCGCACAAGGCTTCACCGGAACTTTCCCGAATCCTCGCATATCCAGTGTCCTCGCCCTGCTCAGACCTGTCCATCCATTCAGACACTTCATTCTTCCTTACATCCTATAAACCAGTTGCTACTTCTTGTGCTGCTGGTAGTGATTTACTGACTGACGAAGGCTGAGATCGTTGGCCTGCGCTAAAAAACAGTTACTCAAGCGGCTGTCTGGCTCTCAAAGTGAAAATATTTAGATTTATTTCTATGTAGATAACCAGGTCTATGTACACCGACACTACTGTATTTGAGTGGAAAAGCCGAGTAATGTTTTGTTTTAGTATAATGAGATATCAGGGGCTTTTTTTGTACTGGATCCCCCTCGTTTCCCCTGAAGACTCATTCCGTGGCACACTGCCGTTCCTTCGGCTCTCCACTGTGGAGCGAAGCATCTGGAAGGAAAGCGAGGAGAACAAAAACACTGGAAAACTCAGCAGTCTCCAGACATTGTCTCAACTGCACATCCTTGAGTCCTCCTGTTTGTTAAATGCCATGATTACAGCATTCTTCTCATGCTGTTCGCCTGCCAGAGTGACTGACCCAAATGGACTCCTTGGACTATGAGCGACTTAGGGTAACTACCAGGACAGGAAGCTCATGCTTGTTCAGCCTGGAAGCAACTGGAATGTTTTTTTTCTTTGTAAGGAAACTTATTTTTCCAATATGTCACAGAACCTGAAAAAGTTATCTACCCAGGAGGAACATTCTTAAGTGCAATCATATTGAAGCAATATACTGTAAATAATTATATTAAAATCAAATTTTAAATACTATGTGCTAAATGTATTATGTGCAGAAATGATGTGGCTACTAAGAGAGGTGGAAAGAAAGAGATTTAAAAAAAAAATAGATAAAATTAAGATCTATTAAGTCCTATAAGTTGTGGGATGGGGCTATGAATCAGACTAGCTTGTTCAAAACATCCCATAAAGCTTGGGTCCAAGCCAGCACCTTGAATTATTTGTCATGTTCCTCAAACTTTTCCTTAACTTTTAGTAGATATTAAAATCTGCATAGTGGGAAATCCCCACAAGACCTGTAATTTTGGAGATCATCTGACCCAGTTAACAACTTCAAGGTCTGTAGCTCCAAAGCCCCTCTTGGCTCTTCTCAGTTTCTGTAGTTTACTTTCTACCACTATACGACTCTAAAATACTTATTTGAAAGAGGGGCTATAATTGTGTCTTCTACAGCAACATACGGCACACAGCAATCAATCCATTCACATTTTGAGCTGCTTATCTTCACCAGGTTCCCCTGGACAGGCCGTCAGCCCATCAGACAAGCAATTCAGTCACATCTGGTAGCAACTTAGCAGTTCTTCTGCCTTTGCAAGGAATGCCATGTAAATACAAGGAAAGCATGCAACCAGAGTGCTTAACAAAAAGCCATTGCACAACAATGACTGTTAATGTTGTATTGCCCCCTGCTGGATATATTTTGACCTGCAATAATGAAAGTACGCAAAATTATGACTACTACTAAGATTTCAGTTAGAAAGTATATACATTGTACATTTACTAATAAGGGAGATTTCATATAGGCATTCAGAAATGCCGAAGAATAATCACAGTTTATGAAACGATTTTCTGGGGAGCACTAGGTGGGACAATTGGGGTCTTTGGTATCTGCTCGGGTTTCACTTCAGAGCTGATTCACTGGTGCATCCCTTACATAAAACAAAGAATTGGGACTCTTAGTCTACCTGTGGGGAACTTAGCCCTCGAATATGGGGAATAAATCAGGCCACATCATGAAGTGCAGGTGGCCTCGGGATGGGTTCCCATGAACATGGTCCATGCAAGCCCAGCTGGCCTCATGCACACTGGAGGCGATGCCTGGGGACTAGAGCGGCTCCATACGGCAGAAGTCAGAAGACATGGGATTCATCATCAGTATGGTTCTCATATTTAATGAGTGGAAAATAGCAGGCCATGTTTATGTAGCTCGGGCTGGAAAGTATTCCACAGCCCCTCCAGCTACTAGCACAGTCTCATACCACGGATAATAAAGATAGGGTGCAAAAAACAAGACAGTGATGTCTCCATATGAACGAGAGCATTGAGAGAGATAGGAGCGGGTGTCCTACAGCGAGGTCTATAAAAGTTTAAAATGATTCGAATATCATGCCACAAACGATGCAAGTAAAAGGCTTTTGAGGAAAGGCCAAATAAAAACATCACTCTTAAATGTCTCAAAGGACTTTCTTTAGTCCGTTAATAAAGAGTTTTTTAGGGAAAGTATTAAACTGATAAACTGTTGTGAACTAGGAAAATTATATAACAGCCAGTGGGGAGGCAAATAAAACCCCTCTGTGTCAGAGATAAGGGCTTTATTACTGGTTCTTCAGCTGAAAGAATGGGGTCATGACTTGAAAGTGAATTACAGGCTTGTGCTTCATGCAGGATTACCTGATGAGGATTAAAAATTCTGGGTTCATTGCTTTTCTACCTCTATTTTCATAGCATTAGGTTTGGGGCAACAGAAGACTGACAAGTCACCATTGTATGTGCTGGATGACATGACAAGACAGGTATTTCAAAATTGCTCTACTTAGTGAAACCATGTTGTTGTGACAAGCAGACCAATCACGAGTGACCCAGAGATCAGTCTCACGAAGCACGGTTGTAACTCCTGTTAAGCACTTTCTTGCAAGATATTACCTCATTGATTTTTATTATTTAAAGCTTCTGAAGTAGGTCAGCATTCACATTTCAAAGAGGTGCATTACATCAGATCGTAGATTGGCTATGATCTAAAGTCTCGAGGACGGCACAGGAGCACATGTGTTTTTTGTGAGACATTTTTTGTGCAAATGAGCATGACAGCACATAACCATGTTATACCTCCCAGCCAGAGACATGAGCTCAGTTCAGCTACAGCTTCCCAAGTGGCATCCAATACTATCCGTCTTTGTGGTCAAAGTATGGCTTTGATTAAAGAGGGTTGAAAGCATGTTATAACCCTAGAAACCTGATAGAAAATATCGTCATAAAATACGCTACGTCAAAAACATTAATGCACCAAAGTGCTAAAGTATAGGAAACACCATCCAAGCCATCTTCTAAGAAAAGGGATGCCAAACCCCTAAAACCCTGGAGAATTCTGATCCATCACAGCTGACTCTAACGTTTAGACACCCATGCAGGCCTTCATTACATGGCTCAGGTGTTTCAGTTTATGGTTGAAGTTAAACTCTGCAGCATGGTAGACCTCCAGAGTCTGAATTGGGCACCCCTACGGTGGACAGTCAATAATACTGTGACGGCTGCCCCATCCCGCCTGTGTCTGGCCAGGTCCCTGTCCCCTGAATGTCTGGTTTCTTGTTTGTCCCCTTTCCTGTTCCCCCTTTTTCTGTTTGTACCTTTACTTTTGTCCACCCTGCATAGGTTCCCTCGTTCCCTACCCAGTGTGTCCCCTTGGTTTGTATCGCATCCCTGTTTGACCTGACTCACCTGCCCCTCGTTTCTCTCAGTCCCAGCTGTGTCTCGTTTGTCCCTGGATCTCTGAGGCTGCATTGTCGCATTCTGTCTTGGCATATTGTCCTGTCCCGTTGTGAAGTAGCATGTTCCGGTCACGTTATGTTTCACGTTTTGTGCCTCACGTTGTCCTGTCTCTCGGTTCTGGTTTCATGTTCTCGTTTGCCTTGGTCTCCCCTGTTTAACCTGTCTTGTGTCCTAGATCCGAGCTCCCTCCCTGGTTTGTGGTCCTGTCCTCGCATGGCGCACGGTCGGCGCTGATCCTTTGGATCTTGTCTCGTTCCCTCGATGGCCCAAGGAGTAACTCACATCCTCTGTGTTTCCGAGGAAGAACCTCCTCGTTACTCAAGGTTAGCCTTAATGCCCTTGACGGCCCTAGGAGAAGCCTTATTTCCCCTCGGTGTTTACGAGGAAAAGCCACGTGCTCTTGAATTCTCGATAGGAAGTCAAGGGCTCTCTACATGTCTGAGGCATGCAGTTCGCTCGCCCTTTGCGGGGAAAGTGTAGCCTCGACGAGAGCCTGTCCCTGTCCCCATTCCTGTTTCTTGTTCCCTATTTCCATTCCTGGTTCTTATATACCTGTGTCTTTTGTTTTCTTTGAGGAGCCCGGGTCTTAGGGTCCCTGGTCTGTCTGTTATCCCCTACAGGTCAGTCTAGTTTCATGTCCGTTGTGTCCACGCTACGTTCATGTTCTCTGTTAGTTTCAGGTCCGTGCTTTTCTGTTTTTGTATTCCCCGTCCTTGTATGTTTCCTGCCCCTAAGTCTCATTAGGGTTTTGAGGGGATCCCTGTCCTGGTTCCTGGTTGTGTTTTCCTTTGTTTCTTTGAGGAGCACGGATCTCACGTTGTCATTGTCCAGTCCTGAGTGTAGTGTATGTCGCCCCTGTTCCTGTTCCCGTCCCTGTGTGTTCTCTGCTTCTCTGAGGCTAGCGAGTCCCTTGCCATAATCAAGGAGAGCTGAGCCTGAGAAGAGAGCCTGTGTCTGTGCCTGTTCCCGATCCTGTCCCTGTCTCTGTTCTCGTGTTTTATTTGTGGCGACCCATTGGTGGGCAATGTATTCATGTTCCTGTTCATGTTTAATGTATCCATGTTTTTCTGTTCACGTTCACGTCCTGGTCCACTGTCCGTTTCAGGTCTGTGTTCCTCTGCCTCGTTTTTCCAGTCCCCGTATGCTCTATCCTCATGGGTTTCGAGGAGAGCCCTGTCTCGAGTCCTGGTTCCTGGTTTTTGTTTTTCTTTGTTTTGTTGAGGAGCATGGACCTTGTGTTGTGACTGTCCTGTCTTGGTGTGTCTATTGTCATGTTTCCTGTTTCAAGTATTCCTGTCTCTGTACCTGTCTCCCTGTCTGTCTTCCTGTGAGTCCCCTTGATTGTGTTCTGGTTTCCCTGTCCATCCTTCCATGTTTCTGGTTTAAAGTAGTTCATGTATGTTTTTACGTTTCCCTGTCTGTGTTCCCATGGCTCTTGGTTCATGTGTTCACCTTTTTGGTTTTATGTCTCTCAGTCTGGTTTTCATGTGTCAGGTTTCATGTATTCCCCATTCTGTTTACCTACCTCGTTCTGGTCCTGTCCTCGTTCCCGTTCTGCTACGTATTAATGGTTTCTGTTTCATTTCCCTACAGGCCCATGTTCCTCCTGTTTTCCCCTGATCCTGCTTCCCGTTCCTGCATCCCCTGTCCATGTTCACGTTAACCCTGGCCGTCTGAGATGTTCTCAAGCCGGGGCTCCTGGTTATGTTCGTTTTAGGAGCACGGGTCCCATGTCTGTATTCCCCCTATTGATTCTGTATGTTTCTGGTTTGAGTTATGTGAATGTATGTATGGGTTTCCTGAGTTTATGTTTTGTGCAGTCGTCATTAAAGTCATGTCCAATGTACCTTTGGCGTCCACCCCTTTCACTTCCCAGACCCCGGTCCATGAAATTAAATTTGGTTTGGTTGAACATGACTGGAGAGTGACTGTGTCCGTTTGTGGCTTAACAGAGTGTATATAATACAACAGACAACATTTCTGTCACTTTGTTAGAGTGTTGAAAATGTGAAGTTTTGACTTATGAAGGTATCCTCCAGCCCTTCATTATCGGTCAGGTTCTAAAAATAAATTCACTCTTGGCTAGATATTCCGGGGTGGTGGGCAGCTTTAGCACAACACTGCTAAGATCAACTTGCTTCATTACCTGAATATGCTCAAGCAGCAAAGTTCTACTTTCACTTCAATATTCCACAAAAACTTTTCAGACACGCAAGTTTTTTGGCAAATGTCTTCCTGTTTTTTTCTGCAAAGTGGCAAAGTGCTAACCATGGCTAAGCTCTGCAAACCACTACTAAAATCAAGATCCGAATCAGAAAACATTATGAATCAGTTTTCTCCGGGATCAGTGCTTTTTTCTGATTCAGCAATGATTTGTCGTGGTTTTCACTTTGCAGCTCTCGTTTTGCCCTTTCGTCATGATGGAGTCATGACGACGGATCAAATCTAAGCTGAATGAAGCCTATTTGAAGACAGTTGTTTTGTAACTTCCTGGATGAGTTGTAACTGTGCACTTGGAAAAAGTTCGATAGGTTGGCCATTGATTGATTTGGTAACAATGGGGTCAATTAATGTTTCACCGAGGTCCATCCATGTTGGATGATTTTCCCTTCATGAAAAGACCATTTTAAATAGTATTTTCATTGACTCAGTTCACCTTTGTCTTATGTTAACTATGTGTGATGAGAGTTGAAGAGTCTCAAAAATGAAAGACAACCGGAAATCCAGCACTGTAAAGCTTCTAAAAAGAGTGACCATGGCTGGTTTGCAGAGTCTGAAGCTCTAGTGAGTCACATTTGTTTTGTCTGCTGTTTGTCAGTGTAACCCACAGCCTTGCAGTGAATCTGAGAAAAACATGAGGCAGGCCAGCTTCTGCTAGTAGGTCTGACCAGCCCTTGGTATCTCATACCATCTCTCAGGCAAGTTCTAGCAGTGCCTTCCTGAAGCCTGTTCTTCATCCACTACCATCATTCACCCTGCAGACACACACTAATCAGGCACCATGATATGTAGAATGAACTGGAGGTTGAGGAAGTCACTCACTTTCTAACACACAGATCAGTTTTTTTCCCCAATTTTCCTCTTTCTTCATGGACCCAGCTCCATATAAATTATTTTGCTATACGATTCACTTTCTTCTTTTTATATTCCCATTTAAAACAGCCCACTGATTTACTGCAGTTTGTGTTGCCAGCGACTGCTGTAAGGAGCTGTTGTGAAAGTGAAAGCCATGCTGGCCAAGAAGAACAATGGACCCGTCCATCATCACTGTCCAGTAAAAGCCTTCAAGCTACTTCACTAAGAGGATGCCTGGACCTCCTGGTCTGAATGGGGAAAGGCAAATGTTGTTTACATTTCTACCGTTCGAGCAGAAAAACGCCCAACACGAGGAGACCAAGAGGAATTTGTTAATGAACCTCCAGCTATAGCCAAATGTGATACACAAACGGTGACGTAACCGAAGGACTTCGCAGTCAGTTTAAAGAAGCATCGTACACTTAATTAGGCATCTGTTCATTTTCCACAGGTTGGGACAGTGTAAAGCTTTAGAGAGGTTTAGACTAGCTGCAGTGGTTGTCTCATGTGGAGATCAGATGTTCAAAGTGTAAGCCATCAAAAGGAAATTCCACAGAGCACATAATTCTACAGAATCTGGCAACCTCCAAAATGTGGCACTTCAGAGAATGGAATCAGAGGAAAATGTGTTAACGGCTGGGTGGGTGTGTCATAACAACATGCAAGACCGAGTTAGGATCTGAGGAGGGACGAAACCGTGGAGAATGTACCACTGATAACATTTTTGAATTTGTTAAATGTTTGCCTTTTTGTTGAAAGTCTAAGTGTGGCCAACAAGAATTTTAAGATATTTCTGTCATTTGGTGCAATATATTAGGATAAATAAAATTCCCCAGGGATCCATAACCACATCAAGCTCTGTGTAAGTGGTGTTTAAGTATCTTTTGACACCTGAAAGTCCAGACAAATGACCAAAATGTTTTGTTCTCATTACATTGTTTGTTTGGTGTAGTTATTTTTGGTTTCAAGTTGCAATTTTGTAAAACACACCTGTCAGATCCCATCAGAACACCAGCCCTCAAACTCCACAATGACTCCCAATGCCTGAGTCGAAATTTTAATCACATCATTTATTGAAATGAATACCCAAGACTTCTCCATTCAGATTTGCACATTTTGACTGTCCCTTCATATCGAGGGGGTTTTGCACCTTGTTATTTGATTTACCGGATTTGTATTACCTTGCCTGTATTTCTTGTCTTTAATTCCTGCTTTGCCTCTTCTGTTTTGTTTGTGATTTGGATTTGCACTTTTTGGAATCTGACTTTTGGACTGCACTCTTGGACTCGGTTCCATGATTCAGAAGTGTTTGCTAATTGCGCAGCCATTTGGTTTTGAGACAACCATCACCATCACCTGTGTCCTGTCTTCACCTATATCCTGTCATCAGCATCTAAGTGGGCAGCACGTTCCTCAATTAAACACTGATTAGTTTGTAGACGGACATGTGCCTACAGTGTTGCTTTGTTGAAAAATGTTCTTCTCAACATAGTTGTCAACATTTTTGAAGGCAATGCATTCCTTTATAAATAGTTTCTGTAATTTGCTCAATTGGGATCGCTCTGCATCCTTGCATATTCTTTCTGTCTCTCGCCCTCTCACAATATCAGTTATACATTTCTGAAATGTTTACATATTCTCATGCTGACTTTTGAATTCTTCATCAGGCCAAATCACAGTTAAAGACTTCATTCCTGAATGTTCAGGATGTTTCTGTTTCATTCAAACTGGTTATTTTTTGTTTTATGGTGCAATTTTACAAGCAGACTAAACTGAAAACTGTTCTTCTCATTTGCCAACACAAGATTGTCTCATCCTTTCTTCACCTTTTTTTTTTTCATTATTTTCTTTGATATTCTGCTTCAGCTTCAAGTCCAAATTATCCCAAAAGTGTTTTCTTACAGTAAATGAACCCAATCTTTGTTCAGTTTCATCCGCTAACGTATGCTCCGTTTACTATATTGTTTTTATTTGGACCTAAAACTACCAAGCAAACTGTGACTGTTTCCTAAATAAAATTTATTTTTCTCAATAATCAAATTCAGCCCTGGTAAGTAATATCTTACATGGAGCTAATAACCACAAATAAGATTTTTAACAGCTGCAACATTTTACATAAAAAATCGTATGAACTTCCTTCCTACAAATCATTGGCCTTCGTCCTTTTATATTTTCTACGTCTCATCACCCAAGAAGCCAAAACACTGGACTTTTTACCTCATCTTTGCTCTGGTATGTACTGGACTCATAGTAATTATTGCTCTTTATGAAGACCCCTTCTTTGCAAATGGTACTAATGGTCCCAAAGTCATTTAATTAATCTGGGGAGCAGGGAAATGCATTTCAGCAAAAAAGGAGTAGAAATGTAATTAAATGTATAGTGTGTAGGTTTCTAAATCACATTTAGCTCGCTTGAGGTCACATACAGTATACCGCATGTGTCAGCCATTGAAGTCTTGTAAAATCTGATAATTGAAACATCAGAGCACCATTCCCTAACTTAAGTTTTCAGCTGGGCCTATAAATCTCCGCTGGATGGAGAGCTTTAAGTGCTCGCTGCTCACTGCCGACGTGGAGCCCTGAATCTGACTCCCTACTTTGGTCCATGACGGTTTTACTCCTGCAAAACTGTCACACTGGCGATGAGTAAACTTGGCACATCATTTTCACCACTCAAACCTACCCAGTTCACCCAGTGCAGTTATTTGCTTTGCGCATACTGCTTATATTTACATGCAGTGGTTGCGAATTGTACAAGCTGAACTGATTACACAGCTTTGGGTTTAGGGTTCATATCGTCGCTGTCAGGCCAAAACCTCATATGTCTAAAACAGCTGTTTTTCAGGAAACTAAAAAACAATGTGTATGTTAAATAAATGAATACTGTGTCATCAAAATTGGTATAAGTATTTTCAACACTTTTCATTGGTTAATCATTTCTAAATTGTACAGACCTACGTGGAGACTGACCAATATTATCAATTTATGAAAAAAAAAAAACTACTAAGACCAAAAATGAAGTTTTCTGCCAGACAGCGACGAGATCAATTTAATTTAACGTAAAATGTATTTAAACCCTAAACCCTTAGCCGTGTTTCTAGAATGACCACCACATTTCTGGATGATAACCTGAGTGATCTAGCAGGGAGCTACGATTTTGCTAAAGTGGGCAGTGGCAAGACTTTAATTCTATCAGTTTTAAAATGTGTCTTGGACAAGTTGATGGCTGAGACACATAACCACTTACATCATGCATCTCTAAGATGTCCAGATTTGGATGATGCTCAAAACAGTGGATAATAATGCAATAGTTCATCCAACTCCATCCAGTCCCTTTCAGACCTGCTATAGTATTCTTTGGCTTTACATTACTTCAGCCTCAAATAGCCTCCATTTTTTTAGTGTTGTCCATGATCTATTTTTCCAGTACATCCTTTTCCACCTATCATACCATCCGGGGTTTAAGAACATCAAAGCCGAAGTTTGTGCGATTGTGTAATTGCTTCGATTGGAGTTGGAGGATCACGCCCAACAGGCGCAAACTTTGCACTCACCTCCATCTGGACAACATTCGTATGGTCAGTGTTGTTCATGAAGGCGCTCCATGAACGGAATTCATTGAACAAGTTCCTATTTTTTGGGAACGCTGAAATGAACGAGTCGGTTTACAAATTATGAAATTATTTAAATTATGGTGGTTATATCTCTATTTCATGATTCTTGCACTATGATTTATCTTATTGTATGTTCTGTTCTTCTCCTGCATTGGTCTGTTTACCACGTTGATCAAAGTTTGCTGTTTAAAAGGTGCATATTAAAATAAATTTTCACTTGACTGATCTTGCCATAACCTCGTTTCCAGTTATCAGATTATCTGAATTATCTGTATTAACTACTGTCAACTAGAGCAGCGTTTCTCAAACGTATTTGTCCTGGGGACCTGTCATGTCAGGCTTTGGGGCTTCGGGGCTTCAGGGCCCTGCATATATGGAATAAACAGCAGCAGTTACACAATCTAGTGCGCTTGACTACCATGAACTGTTCATATCAACTCAAAATGTCACACCCCTGCCCATTCTCATAAATCTGTTTTAGTGTCCTCAGAATTCTCCAGATATGTGTAGCATATACAAAGCAAATATCTCAGGCATCCAGTTCCATCAGCCTGCCAGCAGAATCATTGGAAACAGCCTTTCATTATCTCCCCAGAGAAGAAAACATTAACGTTGCTGCTCTTAAAGGTTCTTAAATAAAATAGTGACCCAGGGCTGCATACTTGGCTCGCTAAAAGCCAGGTACACTTGGATCAGCCTTTAAGTGCTTCCATCCTGGAACATACAAAAACTATAGCTGCCCTCAGGAGAAGCACTCAAAAGAAAGGTGAAATGTAGTTAAGATAAGACAAGAACTTGATTAGTCCCACAAGTGGAAGTTTGCTATGACAGAAAGTGAACAGAACAAAGTTAAGAGCAGCAAGAAAAACAGAATTAAAACTATACAACACAAAACAGTATTAAAAGAACACCATACAAATAATCTAGAAATATGGTATCCCCCTGCTTATGTCTGGTTCAGCAGTCGTGGCTTCAGTGTCTTGCAGATCTTTTTTGGATAACTGAGCTAATAACTGAAGAGTAAATTTGCCACATTCACTCATTCCATTTTTGTGATTTTTTTTTTTTGGTATATTTTTACATCACCAATTTATGTGCTGAAGTATAACCTACCAAAACTCACTCAGTCCTTGCCTAATACCCAGGTCTCTCAGGCAGTAGATCATAAACTACATGTGTCATGTAGTAGGATATAAATATTATGTTATATTTAAAACAAATTTGCCCAAACTAAAATGTGCCACAGTTGCACTTTAGAAACAGGTTTTGAAAAATTACAAGTAACTGTAAAATTTAATTTAAAAAAGTGATGAGGAGGCGTGGCTGGTAGGCCCAAACATAAACAACCAGCACAAGGATGAGGAGGTGTGGCCAACAAGGCCAAAAATAAACAAACAACATGAGGACGAGGGGGCGTGGTGGATGAGGCCCAGACGTCACAGCTTTTTTCATAGCAATATATAATTTTTCATGCATTTTGGTGCTAAATTATTATGAAAAATACAAATAAAAATATATAAATATGTATTTAAAAATATATAAATGTTAACATTAATTCAGCTACATATTATTTTACCCCCTTGTAAAAGTGATCTGCAATCTCAATGGGACATTTCCTGGTTGAAAAATGGTAAAATATATATAGTTATACATTTTTTGATACTGTCTAGAAAATACAAAGAAGCATGTCTTGGGATGGTGAAATACCGCTGTACTCAGAGGCGGCAGATTTATCCAATCCAAGAACTTTATTTATTTCTCCTTGCTGCTGATTGGCTGCTGCCATTTGATGCAGCTGCAGGACAGATTTTGCCCCATGGTGTGTCTGGAATGTTTCTTTAAGTGTAAAGTATTAATTAATTAAGCATTAAATGAAATTAAAGCGTGTTTTGAGATCCTATTTGGCAGCATAGTTAGGGTTTACACTATAAAATATAAGATCAAACAAAAAACAGTGGTCATTTTCTATGTTGTGATGATGCAAATTTGACTAATAAGAAAGCACTGATGCAGTCATTTCATTTTTCTCTGTACAGCAGAATCTCTGAGTGCATCTCTGTGCTATTCCCATATGAGAACGGGAAAAAAATCTGATAAAACAAGAGCATCTTTAGTGCAGTACGACTCTAGAGTGTGTTCACATATGCATATGGATATTACATGGATTTGTGTAGAAGGGGCATATTTAGGATCATTCAGACTGAAACCAATATAATGGAGGCTAAAACCAGGATAATCTGCACCAAATTACACACCATGGCCAAAAGTGAGAGACCCATGTTTAAAAATGCTCTTAAGTATACAAACACTTGTCTTAGCCGCTGATACTTACCTAAAGATATACATAGAATGTTCAACTCTAACTTTTCTTTCATGTTTGCCGGTGTGCATGAGCAAAGTATTTTCTGCGTCTGTGTTTGTTGATTTTCTCGTTCTAGTATTTTGTATGTCAAACTAATTGCACTGTTTTGTCAAAGAACGTTGTTTTAGTTTAGTCCACTCTGAGCTATGAAATGCACCAGGCACTCTGTTAGACAAAGGCATCAGGGCAAACTAGAAAGTACTGGCTCTGAAATGCATGTGATGAGAGCTGCAATATTTTGCCAAGAAAAAGGGAAATGGAGAGAGTGCATAAGAGAGGCTGATGAGTCCATAAATTGCTAACAGGTGAGTAAGAAGACTGAAATGAAGTTGGACTGTCCATGGCAGATGGGCCTGGAATGGCATAACCAGAATCTGCAACCAAATATAATTGAAAACAGTACTTCCAAAATTCTGAACAGTGATTTCAAACTGGTGCTGAAGTACAGCCCTCTTGAAATAAGTATGTTGATTATCAGAAACGTAAAGGGGGCATTAGGACACCCTTATCAAGAGCGACTTACAATCATGAGTTACAGGGGCAGTCTTAAACTCATTAGTTACCAAATCCAGCTCATATTTAAATGGTTTTGAACTATTTTGTTTTTTCTCTTTACCTTCCAGATTCATATAAAGAGCTTTGTCAGGATAAGAATTAATGTAAAATGACAAAATGGCATTGCAATCATAGCTATATATAGTGAATGGGTGTGCAAAGCATCAATAAAATCTAAACAGCACTTGAGAACTTTGCTTGCTTGGGTCCAACATTCTTTCAATTGGTCAAGATTTCAACTGATGAATGACGAAACTGATCAAGTTTTCAATGACAACTGATTTTATATGGCTTGCATGAAAACAAATCTGGAATAATTAACATTTTAATCAAACTAGGGAGCATCTTTCACAGGTGATTATCAGAAATGAAAGGGGGGCATTTGGAGGACAAATCTTTTTGTTTTGAAACCATTCTTGATACTCTCAGTGTTTGATGTGTCAAATTTCACCAAACTACTAGATATGAGTCTTTGAAAGCCACCTCAGAGGCATTGCAAATACAGCAAGTCCAACAGGAATCGGTGGTAGAGTTTTTGGGAGTGGTGGGAGTGTCGAGGCAAGAAGAATGTATTGTAGCATCCAAGAGGTTTAATAGGAAAAAAATAACAAACACAATCAAAACAAGTGGTCCAGGACACATGAAAACATGAGAAACTACAGAAAAAAACACAGTTCAAGGTAATAACCAGAAGAGAATCATAGAGGGAAATAAACAGGTTTAAAGAAACACCAACAAAAACCAACACAGTTACCAAAGCAAGTTTCACGAAGACATGAGGTTTTATAAAGAACTAAACACAGGGCTATTTACACTAATGAAGGAATCAGGAACACCTGGGCAGGGATAGAAACAAGAACCAGACACAGGTGAAGAGGATAATGAGGGGGTGGGGCTAAGACCATAACATACATACACATAGACAAAGAGAATGTAAACAACAACATAGACAGTATATATCAAAAAACTTACAAAAGACACTGAAAGGACAGGAGATTTTTACATGAGGGGAATGATGAACATATTTAATATCTAATGGTCTAAAAGGAAGACTGACCAATGGGGAAACATTTGTCAATAAAATTGAGCACCTTCCGCCCTTTCTTGGAGATCCACAATGTTTTCTTTAACTCCAAATGTTATGAAGTTCAGAAGGGAGTCTTTGAAGGGAGGAAGGTGGATGGACTTGCATGTAATTGCTACCGCCAATTAAATAAGATTCTCATGATTAGTTCCGGCCATGCTCTTATAATATCATTCTCATTTGATCTTTGGGAACGAGAAAGGAAAAAAATCCAAGAATCTTCATTTAAGTTTGCTTAAGAAAAGTATGTACTGATATAAATTCGTGACCAACTTACATGGTGAACTGAAATCATTGCACAAATTGAATAAGTTTATCTAAAAAAACAGTTTTAGTAATGTCTTTCTAGGCCATAAGACTTCTCATAATGGGATAAGGTCATCGCTCTGCCTGGTCTTTCAGCTGCATATTGACATGTTTTCTTTTTAAATTATACCTTGAGCATGATTTGTGCTGTGGTTTTGCATTTATGTGATACAAGGCAGCTCTAAGTCTTTTTCCCAGAGAAAGCCTGTGATTATCATGTTCAGGGATTTGTGCCTGACTGTCTGAAGACTAACAATTACTTCTGAAAGCCTGAGAGCAGGTGGAGTCTTCTAGAGATCTGCTTTCTTTCTCTGTCCAGTTAATATAATATTTACTGAATTGATACTCCACTAGGTATTCAGCTTTTTTTTTTGTGGGAAGTCTGACATTTTTCAAACAAATCTGAACTGCAAAGGTCTGTGTTCTAACAGAAATACGTAAATCTGTCCTGTGTAATAATTATCATCTGCAAGAAACAGTCATTTTCATTTTCATTGTGAAATAAGTAAGATATACTACATCTGAAAGTACAACTTTTCGATTCTTTAGTGAATTTTTTTGGGGAAAATATTGTGATGCTCTTTGTAGGTGAACAAGCATGCAAACACCAATAGAATAATTTTTATTTTGGATCAGAGCTTCTTTTTGTTGTTCATTTTGTAAACATTTTTATATGATGAAATCTGCAGTCGCATCTGTTTGTGGAGAAATGTCGTTGTGTTTACAGCAGGTTAGTCTCTCCACTTCCCTTTCATTACTCATTGCTCGCTAGCAGCTCAACACAATGTAAAAACCCTCCACACACATGTAAAACAGTCTAGAACCGGTGTTTACTCTCAGAACTCAGAGTGTATCAGTAAACTCTGATTTCAGTAAATATAAC
>JBBMFX010130145.1:0-22622 GCA_037832545.1 Rhabdalestes septentrionalis | reverse complement strand
ATAATAATAATAATAATAATAATAATAATAATAATAATAATAATAATAATAATAACAATAACAATAATAATAATAATGTTATTATACACTGATAAGCTACAGCATTAAAACTGAGGAAGAGTGGAATCGGGATACACTGTGGGTAGAAGGCAAGCAGAAGAAGTGTGTTCTGTGCTACTGATGTTCTGTGCTACTGATGTTCTGTGCTACTGATGTTCTGTGCTACTGATAAATGTGCACATTGATGTTATTTTGACACTTAACACCGACATAATGGGTATTGACCTCTGTGAGCACGTTTTTAGCTTCCACAGAATATGTTCCACTGTAAACATGTTCTCCTCATGGTGGTGTGGGTTTCCCCGAGGTCTATGGTTTCTCCCACAGTCCATTGACCATAGCGGGTGAGTGTGTGTGTGAGTGAATGCTGTGTGGCCCCCGGTGGTGGGCTGGAGCCCCGCCCAGGGTGAGATCCTGCCTCACACTCATTAACACCGGAATAGGCTCTGGGGATATGTAACCCTACTGAGGATTAAGCAGTTACAGAATGTGGGTGAGTGAGTTTTCAACAGTATTAAAAAAAAACATTACATTAAAATATTGATTAAAATCATTAAAATTTTGCAGCATACACTTTTAGTAATAATTTTTTTTTGAATAATTATGTCTAATGAACTCAACGTTTTGATTTGCAAGGGGTTCTTTCTGTTTTAAATTATAGTAAACACTGTTCAGTATGTATTCACAATATATTTAGATGTGTAATAGATGTGTATAAAATGTGTTCTCATGTATAGACCTGTTAGAGTTCTAGTTACGTTGAAACTATGACCGGGCCAGACTAGTAAACTGACTATTATCTAGAATGATCCAAAATATAATGTGAATATAAACAAGATAAGTTTCTATCATGTGACCACTATAGAGCACCTTGCTGTTGTAGCTCCTCCACTCGTTTGGCAGCATCCCAGCCTCCTCTCCCTCTCAACCGTGTTATGAACCCCCAGGCAGCTTTAGCACAGAGGTGGTTTCAAATTTATGATATGCTCTTTCACTAATATTTCAAGTAATAGGAAGGTTTTCTGCAAACCACCAAATGGGGGTGGGACTAGGTCTCAGCTACTGGGCAATGCTCTAAAAGATATTTCTTTAACGGCTATGGATCTTATTTTATACATATCCATTATAGAATACAAAAATTATGCATGAGATGCTGCCCCCCACTCCCCCGCCATGTATTCTATCTGTTAAACTAAGGTTTTCTATATTTGCATGTTACACACTTCATAGCTACTAAAAATACATTAAATATTCCTCTCTAACAAATACTTTTACCATATATTCACAAGTTGAATAGCTTAATTCACAATAAATATATTTTATTCACTACTGACCTACCAAAACCCATCTGATTTAATTATAATATGGATCACAAGACAAGTGTTAGATGTTAATGAGCTACTTAGTGATGGCGAATGGAATGAAACAGTTATCTAATGCATTTAAAGTAAAAGGCCATATAGAATATGTCATCAGATCAAAAGCTGTACATAGTATGTCAGATTTACCGTGTTATGAAGTTTTATTCGATATTTTCAGTTGTTCATTCAACAACTGTCCAATGCTGAACAAGATTAGATCTGCAGTTTTTAAATAGATTATGAGTCAAAATCTATGTAGTGCAAAATGTTGATAGATTTTATATTTTAATATATTACAGTGGGAGGAAAAAAAATCCCATTCTTTGGTAAAGTTTACTAGATTTGAGCTGGGTTTGCTTGCTTATAGGGTTTACTGAAAATAACTAGATCGATTGCACAGATAATGTGATTTCACAGATAATGTGATGGCTCAGCAACAGGCTAGCTTAGTACATTTGCCTCAGTAATTATGAAAGTGAAAGAGTGTTTGTGTGCAGTGCTGATTATATAATCACTAGATTAATCCAAAGCTGACACTTTGTACACAGATTTACAACAGAGGGAAGTGCAGTTCTGTGAAAGCACGATGGAAAACTTGATTTATGTGTGGTGGTGGAATACTTGCCTCTGGTGCCTTGGGTTCAAATCCTACCTTCAACAAACCACCACTGGGTTCCTGATCCCCAAGTTGCTCCAGGGAGACTGCCCCCTGTAGTTGGGGAATGGATGTCGCTTTGGATAAAAGCATCTGCTACGGCATGTATATGTAAATGTATGTTTAAGGGTCAGAATGGCACTCTTGAGTGATTAGGTCTGTTATTCAAATTTGTGCCTGGGGCCCATTGGAGCTGTGGATAGTGGCCACAGCCCACAATGTTCGTAAAATTCAGTCAACTTTTAATTTTGAACTCACATTTCATTACTTTTGTTAACTTATAAACTGTGAACCAACTTGACTTGTCAAGGACATCTCAGAAGTGTTCTTTGTTGACTAAAAACATGCCAAAGCCTATTATTTTTCTGCATCATGCAGTTTTTTTGAACTGTGATAATGTGGAGCCTGTTATTTGTAACAGTTCCCATCAGCATGTCTTGATTGGTGCTATACTGGTGCCACGGTTTGTCAAAACTTTGTCCAGGGACATGCTGAGGATAAGAAAGTATGCCTGGAATAGCTAACACATTATTTACCAAAAAAGCATTTATTATTATTTTTTTTCCATTCATGCAAAACAAAAAAAAATGCAAAATGTTTTTGACATGAGCCATTCTCTTCCACCAGTAATTAAAGCCCACTCACAGAAATATTGAGGACCAATTCCAAAGATATTTGTCAGTCACATGTAAATGAAACAATTAAGAATGAGATTTATGTAATAACACAAATAAACCCGATGTGATTTGAATAAACAACGTCAGATTTATCTATCTTGAAATAAACCTGATGTAAACAATCTCATAAATTTTAACTAAATGAATCTTGCTTGATCCAAAGCGTGTCATATTTAAACTATATTGATATGTTTCCACTGATTACATTTAATTGTTTTCGCAATTAAAAGATTTACGCTGATTTCATTTGATACATTCAAAAAATGTAATTATTGAAATTAAGTCAAATAGGTGCAAATACCTAAAAACAAACTACACATGATTCATTTTTCTGAGTGCGTATTCTAGCTACTTCAACTTTTTTGCATATTTCCCATACCCTGGCTCCCCTGTAAGGTAAAAAACAGCTGTCTGACCTCTGTTCCAAACCCACCCACTGTGGTGCCTCTTCACAAGAAGCATCCAGGGACTCCAGCGTCAGTGTTCAGCAGGACCTGTGGTTTGGGTAGAGAGGAAAAAGGTCCTTAGACTGTGGCGCTGAAGCTTTTCAAATATCTGCTCAGACTCACAGAGGGATTCACACTTCAAGGGTTATGAGCAGCAACACCAAACAACCCTGGCGTGGGGTTTATGAAGATGAAGACGACCTCCCCCTCAGTAGGATTCCCAAAATGACCAGGGATTGGCTCCGCTTGATCTGTAGATTTGATTGCTTTTAAACAAAACCCCAGTCTCACAATGCACCACACAGACTCAGAGCTCGCTTAACCACCATGCAAGATGTAAAACACATTTGATTTATAGGGTGCAGTGACTGACAACAGAAAGAAAAACCCCACTGTCAGGGAAAAAATGATTCTCAAAACTGAATGTGGATAATAAGATACAGGACTCTATTTGTGATAATAGTGTTTGAGCATCTTAAGGCTGATTTACACCAGTCAGACTGAATGTGCCATCCTGTCGATAGGTATAATTGCTGAATTAGCTGCTTGGTTAAACAATGCAGACTGCAGATTTGAAAGTATGTTTGAAAAGTGTGCATGCTGTTTCAGCTTATCATACCAAATTTTATATCTCTGATGTGGGAGATTTAAGCTAAAAATGTCATGTCTTTAGTTTAAAGTTTATTAATATTTTCACTTCAGTTAAAATGCTCATTATTTTTATTGAAATCAACCAAAATCAACCAGTTTTTTACTAAAATCAACCAAGCTTTTCTGATTAGATTTCTGTTGGGCAGGACAGATTTTGTGAGACAAAAATATCTCCGGCACTGTGTAAAAATGCTTCCCTTTCTACTTCATTTTTACCCCCCCTTAGGAATATAATTTTTTTAATTTGCAGAAAATGCCACTTTTCTTTGTGTTCTGTGTTTTCTGTGCATGACATATTAAATTGAAAACAAACAAAGCGTAATTTGAAATTTGGTGATCTCTGCATTTGACTGTATTTATGAACACCAGCATAGTCTAGCTGTAGTGGAGTCCACTGTTGGGTATTGAGGGGTCAGAGGCAGAGCAATTACTGACCCAGGCCATGTTGCACCTGCACAGGATGCTCTCTGTAGTACCTCTGTAGAATTTGGTGCGGATTGGAACAGGGGGTGAGGCTTTCTTGGTAATGTGGTTGGTGTTGAGTTTTAACATGAGGTCCTCCACGATGTAAAAATGAAGGAATGTGCTCTGGACAATCTCTGCAGAGGAACTGTAGATATGTGTGATGGAGTGTGGCACGCTCTCCTGATATAAACAAGCATCTTTTTGGTTTTGTCTACTTTAAAAGACTGTACCAGTTTTTTAGCCATGGCATTCGCTCTCAGTGCACTGCCTCAACGATCATGTCATCAGCGAGCTTGATTTTATGGTTTGAGATCTGCTCTGCTGCACAGCTGTGGGTCAGCCTCCTGAACAGCAGGAGGCTGAGCACACTGCTCTGAAGGCCCCTCATTTCCTGGACCCAGTTGTAGTAGTTGGTGTTCAGCAGTTTTAACTTCCTAACAGATTCTGAGGAACTCTATGAACTCTGCGAATGCTAAACCATCCTTGGGTACACTCTGACCACAGTTGTTCTGAGGAGAACTTGGTCCAAAAAGCCCACCTAGTTGCATAGGAGAGGTGATATTTCTCTTGCCATGTGCCTAAAATAATTTTCTGTGCATCTGGAGGTGGCTGGAGATATTTTGGGCATGCGACTGCTTCCCTGCTCTGATGGTCCAGACGGATGACCCCTACTGTTCTCAGGACAATATTACCACACGATTTGAAGACCCAAATGTCTTGATTTCTCGGTTAGTGCGCACCTCTGCTTTCATACATGGCTTTTGTTTGGATGTGGTGATGGTAAAATCAGTCATTAGTGCACGTGCTAACTTAGCCAGTAACAGTGGCTGTGTACTCAACCAGGTTAGCAGTTTTTTGTCTTGGTTTGTCTGAGGTGTGGTCTGTATGCTGGGACTAGCATAACACCTTATTTGAATGGTTATGTAACAAGCCAGACAAACCGTCTGGCTGGCTGTGCGTTTTAAACCTCACTTCCATTAAGTTCTCACAGTGTGTGTGCTGTTTGACCACTAAATGGGCTGTAAACTGCAACTATGAGCATAGTAGTGAATTGGTAATTTAAATGATCAGTATCTAATAGTCACAAACTCCAGCAGTGATGAGCAGCAACTACAGACTAGCACCGCATTCATGCATCCTTCCATGGCATCCACCTCAGGCTTGCCAGAGAGAGAGATGCATTTCTATCTGAATTGTAAGCCTTTCATTTTGGGTGGTAGCATCCAAGAGACACATTTCTGTAAAACAGGCAAACAACAAAATAATTCTATAATGTAGCTGAGTAATCTGCTGAGAATAGTTTATTATCCAGGGAGAAATATTAGAGAGTAAAATACATGGCATAGCTATTGCTTTTAGCCTAGCACAGACAAGCTCTGAGTGTGCAGAGTCTAATGATAGAAAAGAGCACCAGTTGTTTTGAATCACGCCTATAGATTGCACCAACATTTGTGACTTGAAGTGGCCACTGTAACTTCCTGTGCTGCTAATCTGGATCTATGACCACACACAAAGCATGCAATCACAAGTTGTCTAGTCTCTAGTAAACCACTTCTGTTGCCTGTGGAGTCAAATGGTTGATTTACATAATATAAAAATGTATATTTCTCTAATTTAACAAATAAAGCCGTCACTTCTTGGAGTGTATGTGTGAAGTTTTCTTTATTCTGCACCCTCCAGGTCATTAGTCAGATATAAGGTTGTTAAAAAGGAATAAATACAAAACAACTTTAGAAGGACGGTATAAAAAGAGACTATATATCGCACAGCAGTCTGAAATATTTTAAGGCACCAGGTGATGTGATTGACTCGAATTAGTTAAATGTATTGAAATAGATCCAGCCAACCCACACTGACAGCTTAGATTAGATGAGAGTGCCTATCCGGTTTCATCATTTTTGTGTGACAGCAGAAATTGTCTGGCTGAATGAAACAGAAGACAAATGAGGCGTCCACATTCTTATCCTTGATTGTTATCAATCTATAGTTTAAGAAGATATACTTTGTATCAAATTTGATAGCTTGTTGGGCGATTTGTCCTTGTGCATGACACAAAGCACACTTGAGGCTAGGCTTATTATTCAGCTTTGATTAAAGGATGTACTGGATGTACAAATGAAGTGATGCGCACTTTCATGCAAATGTGTTAAATTTTTATGTTAATAATATGAAATCACACTCTCATCTTTGAAAATAGACATGATAAAAAGGTGCCTATAGCATAGAAGCATCACTTTTTCCTGCTTTAAAAAAAAACTTTGTAGTAGCTGCTCCCTCAATAACCATTTAAGAAAATAAGAACCTATTCGAACGTTATAGAAACTCCACTTCAAGCAAATGTTCTTTGCCAACCTTGTACAGCCAAGTACAGCCAAGCCAAGAACCAATTAGGAATTTTTATTTCAAGATTCAGTGTTCATTCTTCTTTTTTTTTTTTTGCATTATAAATCAGTTCTGTGTGTAAATAAAAAAAAAATACTCGACAATCAGATATTATAAAATGTTATGTTGAAAAACAATGTTCTGTTTGACTGGAGTTAGCTTCATAAAATGTAATCAATACTGGATAGGGATCATTTTTTTATTTAGACATTACATTTTATAATATTTTTATCTCTGCATAAGACAAATCCTCTGGGATCACGAACGTTTTCTGAATCTGATTCTGATTTAATGCCATTGCTACCATTTATGCTCTAATCAGGATGACACAAATACAATTGATTTTATTGTGCATTCGTTCTTTCGTACCGTCCTTCCTTACTTCATTCGCTCCTTCGTTCGTTCGTTCGATCGTTTGTCATTCGTTTATTCGTTCATTCATGCAATCGTTCATTCGTTCATTCATTCATTCATTTTCTGTAACTGCCTAATCCTTACTAGGGCTGCAGGTACTTCGAGCCCATCCCAGGGTCATGACAGTGTAATATAATGTTAATATTATGTTTTTTTCTCACAGCTCAAATAATTTACAACTTTAGAAATCTCAGCCTCCTTAAAATGCTTTCTTTGTACATCCTGTTAAATAATTTTATGACCTTTCATTCTTTTCACCTGACATCGCAGCATAGTATTATTCTCAAGGCGACAAACGCAGGACTTAACAAGAAGCACACTCATTACTCTCAAGCTCTCACTTGTGATTGTGGGGGAATAACAATGTGGATGCTCTTAGTTGAAAGATCTGTATTTTTCTGGTCTGCAAGAAAAGCCTAAAGCTTTTTTGTCAGAGTAAGACAGATTCCTCAACCACTTACCTCAAACTGATTAAAATATTCATACACCCCTGAACATTCTGAAGAAACCTGGATTTTTTTCAGAAAAATGTCTCTTTTAAAAGGAAGACTTGAAAGACAAATGTCTTAATGCACAGAGGGCTTTCTGGGACTAAGCTATTTTACTTTGATATCTGGGACAATAAACTAGACATCTATACCGTATGTCCAATGGCTTGCAGACACCTGCTCATCTAACATCTGATATTAACGGTGATGTTATCTCCCGTCTGCTGCTTGACTATTCACTCAAGGCTTCAGGGATGTGGTGAGGGTTTGATTGTATAGAGTCACAAGAGACTTTATGAGGTCAGGATGATCAGTTATGGATCATTCCAGTCTGACTGGGTGTGAGTTATAAAACCCACTACCATTAAGTTCCCTCAGTGTGTGAGGTAGTGCTAGATGTGATGTAAACTGCAACTATGAGCATAGTGGTGAATACGCTTGGTAATTTAACAGTCACAGACTCCAGCAGTGATGAGCAGTAACTTGAGTCCAGCACTGAATTCATGCATCGTTCCTTGGCCCCCACCTCAGGTCTTACCAGAGAGAGAGAGACGCATTTCTATCTGAATGGTAAACCCATCAGTTTGGGTGTCAGCATCCAAACCCCTATTTCTGAGCCACATTTCTGTGAGACAAACCAAAAGTATCCTCCATGAGGTACTGGACGAAGATCCATCATTCCAGAGAATGCAACTCCATGTCATGTCATCTACCCCTCTAGATGACAAGTGGCACTGGGCATGTGCAGCTGCTGAAAATTGTTTCATTGTACTACTGTGCACTAAAGCCCAAAAATACAGAAATGTTGACACAGTAAGCTCCCATTACCAAACAGATGCACTCTATAGTTTACAAATGCAGACTGTAGATCTATTTCTGTGCATCTTTTGTTATCCTGTACATCAGTGGTTAGAAACTCCCCCACCCCCACACCCCCACACCCCCACCCCACCCCACTCCGAGGCATTATCTGGATTATCTGGATTGTGAAAGGTTTGTGTGTGCGACTCAACGGTGCTTATGGAGTATGTGTCAAAACAGATTTATTTCATGTACACATATTATATGACCCAAGTGTTATCTAGAATGTTAAATGTCTCTGTTTAAATGCCCTGATGTTTTGCTCTTTCTAGCAGCATCTCACATTATCCAGGCACAAATGCATATATGGATGGTTAAGGTTTCGTATGCTGTTTGGTGCTGGTGCTTTTTTGAGTATCAAGTGGAAAATCTAGTATGTTTTTATTTTATCTTTATTGTATATTAGAATTAGAACAAAAATACAAACACTATATTTGCCTTGATGTCTTGCAGTCAAGTCTATGAATTGTTTAGAAGACTGCTCAGGTTTTTTGGGGAAAGAATTTAAAGTCAAAGTGCGCAGCCAAAACCAGAGTGATGCATCTTTTAAAGCAATTTTTGTCTACTAGGAGAAAGCACAGAGCTTGCGTTGCATAATGAAATATATAAGCCTGCTGAGTCAAAATTAAAGATTCACTTTACTGTCCATCAAATTCACCTTTTGGATCCGCACACTTGCACCAAGCTACAGATAAAACAGACCCAATTCCAAACACAACACAATAACACATCATCAAGAAAAACATAAAATAATAAAGGGCCTTCAAGTACCCTTATTAAAAATAATTGATGTTAATACAAAAACATAGCAAGTTATTAAACTGATGATTGACTATTGTTGTGCATTGTTGTGAAACCCAAACCTTTTTATAATGATCCATATAGTCAAGCTTAATAGTAACAGACCTAGTTGTTAATAAGCTTTGTAAGATTTTCCAACTATGCAAAGATGACACATTTGGTCATTTATTGCACAATTTATCGAAAAGTGTACCTCACATGTGCGCCAAAAAATGGCCCATGTGTTACTCTGTGATTTGTCAGTCACCATCTCCCCTGTCCATCAATGGAAAGGGGACCAGTGCTAACCAGATATAATTCAAGCAGAGGACCATTCTTCAGCATCAAGTTCATGTCAAAAATGTCTTGGCCTTGCCACTTAGTTAGGAGACCAAAAATACTACCAGTCCAAAACAATCGTAACACTTACTTTGGTTGTCAAATAAAAACGATGAACAAATAAATAAGAAATCTTCATTCAGGACATGTGTTTTATTCACCTCATTATGAGTAAGGTGTCTGCCTTCTTTCTGAATTTGCGTCAAAAACCCTTCTGCTTTCAAGTTACATCATCAGAAAGAGGAAATCACAGGGCAAAAACACATTTTAATAGACTGGGTTCCATTTTTTTAATTGTAGGTTTCCTTTGAAAGGAAGGTGCGTGGGATACTTCCCACCAAGTCTTAAACATATCATTAAAAATGTGTTCCTTTAGATCTATAAATTAAATGTAATAACCATAAAGAATAGATTTAGCTCTCCTAAATGTAGAAAGAAACATTCGGGAAGTGACCTAGAACACTTTGTAAAAGATGATCCCTGATTTTATTGATTTGTTCTCAGCGATACACCACATTATTCAATTTTTCATAAAATACCTTCTCAAGTACCTTTTTTAAAAATGAATGAAAACCCCACATATGTAAACATGAATTCACACAGTTAGAAATGTGTGCAGGAATGATACTGGAGTGGTTCAGGGATTGATTCCTGTACATTTCGACCTTGAAAGGTTAGGGATGTTTCATAAATGAAACATAAATGTTTTCATAGTAAACAAGATGTGTGAAGTGTGAAAAACCTTTTGAATGTTTAAAGAGCCTTCCAGGTTATGTAAAGTCAGTGCATACCAAGAAAAAATGTTTCCAGTTGTATGGCCAAACCAAAAATCTTTTCTTTTTTTGTTCAGAAACCTTCCTTACACTACGACTACTCCTGAAACAGTTGTAAAATCGTTAAGTATTTCTTTGTTTATATTTCGCTCCACCAGGACCCTCTTGTCCTCGTGGCCTGATGAGAGATCAGGTGTTTGCTTCAAGAGCGATGGGCCGTGAAATTAAGGGTTGCAGTAAAGTTGCTGAAAGGTGAGCATTCCTAACGCATCTCCACCGATGAGCTCTGGATAATTCATGCCTTTGGCTGCATGCCCCTCTGCTCCTAATGGGCCCCTGAATGATCATTTCTGATGGTGCTCTATGGAAGGACTTGGACATGCATTCTCCAAGAGGCTTGGGCACAGCACTACAGTGTGTCAAACATGCGGAAACAGCGTGAGCTGGGTTGTATCCTCACTCAGAAAAATAAAAATAAATGTTAGCAGACCAAAATACACAGTATACACAAAGAAGCTTTGCCCTTTCCATTATGCAACTAACAGACAAGGCTGCAAAGATGTTCCATCAGGTGGATTATCCTACCGTTTACACCAGGGATATACAATTTTACCCACAAAGGGCCAGTTCGGCTGCAGTTTTCATTTCAACAAGGGAGGAGGACACATGATAGATTGCTGAAAACTGAGACCAGCTGTTTTAACAAGTGCTCCTGCCTGTTGGGCGTAAACAAATACTGCGTCCAAACTGGCCCGTTGCGGATAAGATTGGAAATCCTGGGTGTACCGAAGCATAATCTACACACGCTTCTTTGGAATGATGGCACAGAAGAACCACTTTTGGTTTCCTAAAGCCTAAAGGAGTGTTAAATATATTTCTATCATCTTTCAAAACATTCCCAAATGTGAAATGAATTAAATAATGTGATGAGATTCTCATTATTTAAAAAATGCACAGAAAAATGTCTAAAAATATACATTACATTGCCAAAAACCTTGTAACTGGTGTGTTTAATAAGTGCTAATTATACAGCTAGAGCAGCACTGTGAATGCTGTTAATATGAAATGGAAACATCTAGGAGAACCAACAGCAAGGCCTCCAACGGTAGGCCACACAAGTTCACAGAACGGAACCCTCAAGGCCGAAGCATGCAAAAATCATCTTTCCTTGGCTTCTGTAACTCTGCACTGCCTAATTCCAAACTGCTTCTGAAAGCATCACCATCAATAGAGCTGTTTACTATGAGCTTCATGGAATGTATTTCAATGGTGGAGCACAGGAGCAGTTAATTCTAATTCTAATAATTCAAAAATGTCTCTGGCGACTGTTTTTGCTCATTTTTTTGATTGTTTACCCAAACCTGTTAGGGCGTCCTTCTTTTATTTTGGTATAGATTGTGTGTAGCGAATTACCTTCTTTGATCTTTATGTGCTAAACTAGTTGAACTCTGGAAGGAAATTTGATCTCATTAATTGGCATCATTGAATTGGAGTTGAACTGGAGAGCCAGTCGATTTCACACTTCATGAATATGCAACATACAATGATCAGCTCTAATATTAAAACCACTTAACTTATATTGTGTAGGATCTCCTTGTACCACCAAAAACAAATCCAATGTACATCAGTGAGTTCCAATGAACATCAATGAGCCTCGGACAGCCATGACTCGATTAAGTACAAGCCCCTATACCAGAAACGCACCACAAGACCTGCTGGGAGATGTTCTGAACAGACCTCTTGTCCAAGTCACTCAGATGATTTCTTGTCCATGTTTTTGCTTACTTTGTATTAACCTCTGATGTTTTTCCTTTTATTTTGACAGTGTTTGCTAGCATGTGCAACTTAGTTGGCAGTAACTTGGTTATCGATTTGAGTATAGTTTTACAGGTATGAAGATCAGATGTGGACTTCTTTCAGCACTGATGTTGCTCTGGATAAGAGCGTCTGCCAAATGCCATAACTGTAACTGTAACTGATTCACTCTGGTTGACTGATGTTAGATTATGTCAGTTCAGTTTCAGAAACGAGACTGAAGCACAGTGCAAAAAACATTTAGTGGGAATTAACATTAATCTTTCATTTTTTCTTTAAACCTTTTTACATATTGCTATTCTGTAATATGTGATGTGTAGTGATAGCGTCCGTATATATTTTGTACTAATAAAAAAATTTTCAGCTCATTTTAATTAAATGCTAATATATCACTTTGATTCAATCTGACCATTTGGACATCTTTTGGACAATAGAACATCAATCAAAGAACTGACTGTCAGGGCATGAAACTTTAAATAGGCAATCAATGTGATGATGAAAAAAAAACAAACAAAAAAAACTTTTATGAGACTAAACCAGGCCTGGGAAGTAATTTTATTCCACTGGAGTTATGCTGTCCTGCTGGATCCCAGCCAGCGCATGCAGCTTTTCACATGCGAAATGAAGCCAACATCTGCAGACTACTCAGACAGCTTAAGCCTTTGTGTTCCTCTCAAGTCACAGAGTGCATTAGCCCAGCGGCCAAGAGGTCAGCGCTTAAGAGACATCTGTTGGCTCGCCTAACAAAAACACTTATGTCATTTTTCAATTAACCCCGCTGACAAATTCAACCACATTCAATTTCTCTGTCATTAAAGTCAAGGAACTATAGAGACAAATGTGCTTTTGCTGCAGCCTGGACTTACCTCAAGGCTATACTGCCTATTTTCTTGTGGGTTTTCTTTTTTATTTGAGCATGGACGGGGATTCAGTACAGCCTCGTGTTAATCTCATGGTGAGTTTCTCAGAGTGGTATAACTACTACAAGCTCTTGTTGTCTCAATTAGACTGAGGAGATGTAGACTTTCAGCACTTCAGACTCCAGCATAGATTCATTAATTAATCCACACAAGTCAAGGCTACAGGCCTCTGATTGCACTTTTGTAACAATAATTCCTGATTTCCCTCCTGGATTACTGTAAAGCTTTGTTTAGACTGCAAATGATACGCTATGTGTGTGGGTGTGAGAAAGCAACCTCTAGACATTGTACGGCTGTTCCGATTTCAAGTAAGTGGAGTAATATCATCACAATATCAAAATACACTGACTTAAGGATGTGCATTGGGATCATTTTTCTTCTAAAATTCCTTTCTTCATCATAAATTCACTGTAAAACTCAGTGTCAAGTGATGTATCAGCATAAAGCATAAAACAATATACTGTACTTTTCTTTTTTTTGTTCTTTGTAAGAATGGTAAACATCAGTTATATTCATTTTTAATTTAAAAAAAAATCTTCACAGTTTTAACATAGGACATTGCAATTATGATGAATAAATACCATTCTACCATCAATTTACATGAACAACTCTAGGGAAGCAACTTCTTATCTTATATTAGCACCAAGATAACCTGCTGTACACACTATTGTGCATAGTTTTGTGCACTTACTAAGGTGTAGAAGACATAATGACTTAATCCAGCGTCTGAAATTCAGCCTGTAATGAACATACTTGTGCCCTTTGTAGTTTACAAGTATGAACTATAATTGTATAATTTGTTTCCCCTCTTTACCCTATTCATTAATGATCAGGACCTTCACTGGATGACCAGTGAGCTGCACTACTATATGAGCCAAATAACATGGCACTGACATAGTAGAGGTACTGTGATTTACATTTACATTTAGAGATACAAAATTTCCAGATTTTTATTTGTCACATGCATAGTCATACAGGTACAACATGCAGGGGAAATGTATCCTGAACCTCTGACTGTGCAGACATTTTAAGTCAATTAAATTTTGAATGTAAAAATCTGGAATTAAGACACAAAAATAAATAAAGAAATAAGTACAAGTAAGTATATGTCTAAATGAATATACAATACAATTACAGCATTTCGCAAACCACCCAAATAATGCCCGGTCAGTGGTGGTCCTGAGGGGATCAGTCTCTGATAGTAAACTATAAAGTGGACCTATATGGTCAGTGGAGCTGATCAAATGGACAGTGAAACCCCGGCTCATACAAACTAGATGAAGTGGCTCGCTGATGTATATTCCATCTGTGTTTCAGAAGAAAAAAATACATAATTCATCAGACAGATTTCCAAAACGGGATGGAAAATGGCATGTTATGGCTCCTGACAGGTGGTTGGTCTGGGCAGCAAGCTGGAAGCAGAAGGGAAGGGTGGTCTCACTGAGGATCCAAACTGCCAGCCATTTATTACCATCAAATCCAGACTCCACCAATTAAGAAGAACAACAATGCCAGTTTACTACGTAGATCCACTCTTGCATCATCAACAACCTCTAGAAAGAGATAATTGTATAAAATGTACATTAACTATTGTGTAAAAAAAAGGTTTCTTAATGTATTTTTTCAATTAGAAATATGGGTGGGGTATTTGTTTGAAGTATGTGGTTTATTGCAACCTGGTCTGATGACTTTTTGTGCAGTCATCATGGCATAAAATGTATTGAGCTGTGATCACGCTTCCTGACTTTTTATAAAAAGTATCTGTGCCAACTCGTGACTGTTGCAGTTAGGTTTAGGGTTAAAGTTTGGGGTTGGGGTGAAGGTAGTGAGCTAGTGCTAGTGCTAGGGTTAAGGTTAGTGTTAGTGTTAGAGTTAGTGTTAGTTAGTGTTAGAGTTATGGTTAGTGTTAGAATTAGTGTTAGAGTTAGTGTTAGTGTTTAGGTTAGTGTTAGAATTAGTGTTAGTGTTAAGGTTTGTGTTAGAATTAGAGTTAGTGTTAAGGTTAGTGTTAGAATTAGAGTTAGTGTTAAGGTTAGTGTTAGAATTAGAGTTAGAGTTAGTGTTAGTGTTAAGGTTAGTGTTAGAATTAGAGTTAGTGTTAAGGTTAGAGTTAGAATTAGAGTTAGTGTTAAGGTTAGTGTTAGAATTAGTGTTAGTGTTAGTGTTAGTATTAAGGTTAGTGTTAGAATTAGTGGTAGTGTAAGTGTTAAGGTTAGTGTTTGTATTAGTGTTAGTGTTAAGGTTAGTGTTAGAATGAGTGTTAGTGTTAAGGTTAGTGTTAGAATGAGTGTTAGTGTTAAAGTTAGTGTTAGAATTAGTGTTAGTGTTAAGGTTAGTGCTAGAATTAGTGTTAGTGTTAGTGTAAAGGTTAGTGTTAGAATGAGTGTTAGTGTTAAGGTTAGTGTTAGAATTAGTGTTAGTGTTAAGGTTGGTGTTAGAGTTAGTTGTAGTGTTAGGGTTAGGGTTAAGGTTGGTGTTAGAGTTAGTTGTAGTGTTAGGGTTAGGGTTAAGGTTGGTGTTAGAGTTAGGGTTTGGGACTTTCTTCGTCTCTCGGCCTTTCAACCTATTGTAAGCGCTTTGCAAACAAAAACAATAAGGAACCAACTCATTATTTATCTCCTACTGTCCCTCAGTCAACAGTTAGTGTTGATACTGCAAATTTAAATACAGATTGTAATGAAGCATTGTCCAAGCATGAAAAGAAAATTGAATAGATTGTTTATTGTGATGGCTTCATGAAACCACCTGAGACCGGGCTCTTAACTGCCACATTGAACCTCAAGATGCTGGATGATCTGAATGTTACTGTACATGGTGGGATTCCACACACATTTTCCGAGAGAATGCGAATGCTGTTTTATGCAACTGGTTGAAAACTGGCATCAAAGCTGTGATCTGGGGGTCACATGAATGTTTTAAGCTGTCTAACAACGGACACACACATGTGTATGAAAAATTTAAACTATCAATCCAGCCACACCACTCTGCATCAGGCACGTTAAGATAAAAGTTATGCACTTTATTTTTCAGTACTCACACACTTGCACGAATGTCTAACTTAGAGTGCGAAGTGTCTAATAAAACTCATATTTATCTCTATCATGTAAAATGAAATGCTTTTCAAAATGCATCTTAGTGAACTCACCTTAGTGAAAGTAATTATTTAAAGCAATCAGAACATACAGCTCCTGAAAAAATAAGAGACTGCTGCAGTTTATTTTTAGTTCCACATTTCTATGAGCATGACATCCATTCCATGCCAGTGTCTGTCCAGTTCCTACACAAGCACCTCATGAGGGACTGATTACTGATCACCTGAATCACATCTTATTTCATGAGGAAAAATATAAAAAACCCAATTTTTCTATCAACCCTCTCCTCCCGCAATGTAACCATTTGAATGGTAAAATACAACTTGAAATACGTCAAAGGTGATTATCGCCATTTTATTGGACAAGAGATTGGTTTTCTTTGAACTTAATTTGGAAGATAAGGGAAATATTGCCATTAGTTCTTAAAAACCAAGGCAAGCTGTTCAGTTCAATACTTGCACCTATAAAAGGTAAAACCTGAGAAACTGAACATTTTTGCCGTGGTCTCTTATTATTTTCCAGAGCTGTGTATTCTGGGTCACATTCAGGTGTGTAGTAGTTCTGCTTAGTCAGGTTCATCTTTAAAGGATTTGCTAAATTGTTGTTTTTCAACTTTAACTAAAGGAGAACATCCTGTACTACTACCTAGTTCAGAGAGTACCAATGTTGAGCAGCTACCAAAACATATAAAACGCAGTACTGAAGAAACACAGCATTAGAGTTTTCTGTAGCCAAATATCCTGGTAATTTAACAAAAAGCTGCAAAGGATTCTCAAGGTTATCTGTTGCTTTACAACAACAAGTGTAGATTCAAACACAGAACTGACTTCTGAACTGGGTGTTCGATCAAAGTCAGAATCTCCAGTCGGGCAGCAGGATCGTTTTAGATTCAACATCTGGCTTTGCTCTGCTTCAAGACACTAGCAGCAAGACACCAAATGCTCCAAATGCTCCCCTCTGCAAGAACGGAGCGATAGCTCCACTCTGAACAACAAAATTAAACCATGCTGGTAGATGTTTTAATTTGTGAACTACTTGACTGAGTGAAAGTGTGGGTGATAATTACTTTTTCTCTCTGTGCCACGTTCAAATCTAGGGCACTGGCTTTTCAAGTACGGCAGCTGAAAAGGGGAAGAAAAAAAAAAAACAGGAAACAGGAAAAAAGCACGGTTTCATTATTTCAGACTGAGCGAGGGCAGAAAAACTAAACTCCCAGCTGCTGGAGTCATTTTTCACTCTCAAAACTCAAGTCAGAAGCAATTGCTTGATGACGGGGAGGGTAGCTCTTCCTCTCAGCTCAAAATAATAATCATTGTTTACTTTTTTCCCCTCTCCTCAGAAATCTGTTTCTCTTTTTTATGGCCCCACCGAAAGGATTATGTTTTGAGGCTGAGCCGTTCATCCGGTGAAATGGCAGCGTAGCCAGCTGAGCTTCACATAGTTGTAATGCTAGACTAAGCTGCAGATCAGAATCATCCTTAAAATATGGACTGGGCTAATTATAGAGAAGTGTACACATAGACTGAAGTATGCTGATACTAAGGCAATAATTCAGTATGATTAAAGTGATTGCAAGAACAAGCCCTACACCACTTCAGGCTTCAAGTCCATTTAGAACATGGATAATATGCTGTAAAAATGCTGTATATATTTTTATTCAGCGTGTGCCTAGCCCATAATGATCGTCTTGGTATTGGACTGGTACAGCTACAATTGTAGGATCTGATATTGGATAAAGCCTGAAATGGGTTCTCTGTTCGTGAGGAAGTCGGTCGGTGTGCTTCAGTAAGGTAACCCCCCCCCCTTATACCTTCTAAATACAATCCCAATCAAATCTCCTTGGTCTGGTTGGTGGTTAGTCACCAAGATACCCACATCACACCAGTAATTTTATTGTAAATGAATGAATGAAATAGAATTAGTCTAGAATGAGGTTCGTTTTTTTTTTTTTTACCTAAAATTAAAAACCGACCTTTTTAATTTGTTCGCTCATATCTCTGGTCAAATTAAGTACAATCATACCTTTTAAAAGAGAAATGTTTTGATTTCAATAAAATCCAATTACTTTTGGCTACATCCCGTGTGATAGTGGGCAGGGACAAATTAAATTAACAATTAATATCATGTGTCTACTCCTTCATCCCACCTATCATCCAGCAGAAACATCCATCTAGCTCAGATAGTCTGTCGGACTCTGTCTAACAGTTTTAGCTGAAGAACAGAAGCCAAAATGCAAACCTGAGCACATCACCCAATTCAGCTCCATTCACTTCAGAAAGTCCTTTCAACCCCCCTCCCCAAAAAAATGATATCAATTTAATGCATTTGTCTTTATGCGTTGCTGCCTTAAATAGCTGTCCCATCCTTCAAATCTCGGAGCACAGTCCGTTCAAGCTCTGCCCTCAGGGTGTCACAACTGAATGCCTCACTAGCCAGGAAGTGCCATGCAGAAAATAGAGCAAATTGGCAAAGCCTGCAAATAAGATCAACAATGCAACATGCTTCATATCTTCCCTTTTAAAAATGCTGATAAAAGCACTTTGACGCTAAAGTAATGTGTCACAGAACGTTCTGTCTATTGAGGCATGGCTAAAAGTTCCAGACCAAGTTACTATAAAGAGCTAAAGTGAATACAAAAGAGATACATGGCTTAGCAGTGCTAGCAACTCTGCATCAAACTTATTAATATGACTGAAGTTTTCTTTTATATGCTTTAGTAAATAAACAAGAGCACAAACCCTTTTAAGCAAACAGTCCACTCTTGAGACATTTCTTTGTTCCATCACTTATTCTTCTGTGACTGACTAATGAACTTTAGCCCTACATGCATGACAAGATATGAACTGGATTTTGAAAGTCAAAGAAAATCTCGAAAATCTTGATAATGTTGCACAATGCATGTTAGCATTCCATTTGTACATTGTAAATTCTGCTGCAAAAATTCATTTAAATACATATTCCAATCCAGTCTTACGTATTTACGTTAGATTTGCGTTTTAGAAATTGTTTGATTTATTTATTTTTATTGTACTTAAATTAAGCATAAACATACTTGTACTTGTTTATTTGTTTATTTTAGGGTCTTAATTCCAGATTTTATTGTCTTAAAAATAATCTGCACCATCGTTAGAAGAGGTTCAGGACACATTTCACTGCGTGTTGTACCTGTATGAGTATGCATGTGACAGATAAAAATGTTGAATCTTAAAAGATTGAGCCTGCATGTGACTATATGCCCAACAAAGCACCCTAGTAAAAGTAAGGGTGCCCTAATAGATGTCATTGAGGGACCATATCTGGTTCCCTAAAGATTTCAAACATTTGGTTCTTAAAAGAACCATTTTTGTAAATGAGGTGTGTGCATGCAAAATAACAATTAAAAATCTAAAGAAAAAAAGCTCTATATGATTTTAAATGGGTTAAGAACACTATATGGACATACTTTGTGCCTTTAAAGGGGTCTTTATATCTACACTATCCTAAAAATACTCTTTGGTATAAAAAGAAAATGCTTTATTCTGCTTTCTGTTAGTTTGCTCGATCACAGGAAGGTTTTTTTAAACAAGGTGTGGCAGGAGCTCGGCCCTCAAACCAAACACTATATTACCCTTTACACAAAATTCCCCACAACACACTCCACTATGCGAACCCTTCACTGGCTTCCCTGTGGCTGCTTACTTTAGATTTAAAACCTTGACACTTGGCATACAGAGCCAAAAATGGCCCCATTCCTTTTTACCTGTCAGCTAGGATCAAACCATGGATCACAGCTCACCCTCTTAGAGAATCAAGCACAGCCCATCTTGACTCACCTCTTCTCAGAAGACATACATACATGGCACTTAAGTGTTGGAACAAACTTCCCCCTACCATTAGAACTGCCAAGTCCCTCGCTGTCTTCAGACAGTGACTGAATATGCACCTTCTCACTGAGCACTTAGGATAACAAGGACAAATGTATTGGGACAAATCTCTCAATTCAGGGTTTGTGCTAGGCCCCTTCCTTCCCGCGATGGGCGATCTTAATGCATCAGCATACCGAGACATTCTGGACAATGCCAGGCTTCGCCCAAATACCTTAAAGGCACTGTTGGATGAGTTGGGTGAGGAAAAACTTGACAGGCCTCAACCCCATCCACCACAATTTGGATGAACTGGAAAGGAGATTGTGAGCCAGGCCTTCTCGTCAAACATCAGTGTCTGACCTCACGAATGCTACAGAAGGAATGGGCACAAATTCCCACAGAAACTTCAAAATCTTTTGGAAAGCCTTCAGAGGAAATTGGAAGCTGTTATAGCTGAAAATAGGGGGAAAACTTTATTTATTTGAATGCAATATCATTAAATCCCTTTGTGTAATGGTCAGAAATCCCAATACTTTGCTCCATATAGTGTAATTAACAAAAACCTTAACATATATCAACAAAATATATCCGTCTTCTGTATCTCTGTGTAAATATATATGTGTTATGAACTGAATGCTACCATCTATATGATTGTTTTGTGGATATGTTGGTGTTTGTGTTTGCTGACCAGCTACAAGTGTCATTTTATTATCTAGACCTACATGGTGTGAGTGTACAGACAAATATTCGGCTCTTTTTTTTTTGCCCTTCATTGTTTGAATATTTCTGGATGACACACTATTGGCTATGCAGCAATATCATTGCATTGCCTGATGCCTGTATGGCAAGAACAAACACTACATCCTAAAAAAAGATTCTTTAGGGGTTAGTGGTTCTTTGTAGACTCATTAACACGTAAAGAACAATTGGGATGTATAAATGATTCTTCATCTGGTTAAATGGTTCTTCTTAAAGAGGGAAATCGTGAAGCAAATGGTTCCAAAAAGAAACCATTACACATAAAAAATGTTCTAAGTAGCAGCAAATGGGTTCTACAAGGAAATGCTGGTACTGTATTAAACCATTTTGCTAACAGTCCTAATACCTGAACCTGCTGGTATCACTGCTATACTGAGACTGATCCACCACATTACTAATACCTGTCCAGCAATGATCCTGAAGTGATATTTTTCCATTGATGGATGGGGCATGGGGTTGCTGACAAATTGTGCAGCATCAGTGGGGCTATAATCAATAACTCTACATCAACAAATTACACCTGCATGGTAGATGCAGGACCTAAAACATGGAGTGTATAAACAAGGTAGGTGTAGTCAACAAAGTGCCAACCAACTGTACATCACCAAACAATGATCTCAGCTGGTGGCCTAGTGGTTACGGAGTTGCACTTGTAATCAGAAGGTTGTGGGTTTGAATCCCAGCTGCCAGTGTCATCGCTGAGGTACCCTTGATCAATGTATCGTCCCCAACTCACTTGGTGAATGGGTTAAATATAGGGAAATATATGCACACTGCTCACACTGTGGTGTGTTCATGCATGACTACAAGGGGCCCACTTTACTTCATCTCAAATATAATTGAGAAATACAGGCATTCTGGTGTGGCCACTGTTAAAACTACTAGTGTCAATGACCCTAGTCCTGAAAGTGAATGTGAATGTGTGAAAAAGACCTTTCAAGACCTTCCTTGAGGTTAGATTAAGAGGTGTACAGCTCACGTGTATGGAACAGAAGACACACTGACAAGGCTTGCCCCTAAGCAACAGGTGCTAAGACATATTAACAACAAATCAGCCGGTGTCTCAAACACACCTGCCTTCCCTTTCTGATTCAAGGAATAATATTTGGCTTCCCAGGGCTCTAGGCTAGTGTTTTGTTTTGGCGCCTGAAGTCTGAGCGATTCTCCCTGACTGTTCTAGGCTGGACCGTCTCATCTCATAGACATGACATGTACCTGCCGAGGCACAACTGAGGCATCCCCTTAGATTACAGATAATTGATCAGCACTAATTGCTATCCTGCACGTGTTTTGATGATCAGGAAAATAGAAACAGCTATCAAAAAGATAATTGGTACAAATTGTATCGAGTATCTTTGAGCTTCATTTTTAAAGTGGGAAAGAGCACTTGAAAAGTACCATACATACCTTTATTATAGGCCCTTGTAATTGACTGTAGATTAAATGGTGAAAAGAAGTTCCAGTATATATGAGCCACACTTGCAATGGCAACAATAAATGATGTCAAAGCAGAGTGCAAGTGGCACAAGAAGAAAAAAATCCTCCGTAGCACTTTGCTGTTTTATGAGCTATTTCGTCCAATACTGTAAGATATGAGAATGTCAACATTACTTTATGTCAATAATGCAACTGACTCCAAATGAACTCAAACTTTAACATTTTCCTATCAAACACAGACAGCCGAGCAAAGAATACGTTCAAATGGATTTCCAATCTGTCTAGAACCACTGAACAATTACTTTCTCAATCCTGCACACATGCTTCTGCGACACATTTTAGCCAGTCCCATGGCATTTTTAAGTAGATGTCATTTATACCGTATTTTTATCTTAATTATAA
>JBBMFX010129932.1:0-22625 GCA_037832545.1 Rhabdalestes septentrionalis | reverse complement strand
GATCACCCATACGATGCCGCATCATGGCGATCCAACTGATCCGACATGCTGGAGCAGTATCAGTATGAATCAGGCTTTAGATCTCACGTAACACCCCCAGGTTATCACCTCTGACAGTTTTAAGCTGTGTAGAAAAAAACAGACAAAACCTTTGACAGCTAGCATAACTAGCACTATGACTATGTGTTATGCTAGCGTCAACAAATGTTGCTGCGCTTACATTTACTCCTCTTATGGTGATAATATGCATGTAGGCATAGAATTCTCATTAAATATTAGTATTATACGCTTAAGAAAATATGTGTACAAAATATTTCAGCAATATTTGTTAATTTAATTATTTTATTTAATTCCACTTTTACAAGATTGAGGCAGACATTTCTTTCCAGAGGTGCAAGCAGGATGTAAAAGGGCCTGGTCATGACTCCATTCACACAAGTCACATGACATTGATACAATTTAGAGGTTACCACCTTTTTTTTTTACTTGCATTAGCTGCCCAAAGCCAAAATTTGTAGACCTTCCAAAACAATAATAATTGAAAAAAAGATTGTTGCCGGTGGGACTAAATGGGTAAAGAACAGACATTACTGCAGGTTTGATTAAGAAAGCTGGGAGTTCAGTGCATTTTTGAGAAAAAGACTGGTGAGACCATAGAATCATGAGTTTCTCGTTAGAAGAAAGCCCCGTGTTTCTCACAGGATGGCATTCTGAAATATTAAGCCAGCCATAAGCAGACCCAACAATGCCATCTAAGGACATGCCTGCTTAATGGCCTCTTGCAATCTCCTTTCTCACCACAGAGTTCTTGGTTACAAGCTATAAAAAAGCCACCAGTTCATCAGCAAGCCTTTGAGATACACACTTTAGAATTATTGAAATGAATACATACATTCCATTACAGCATTAAAAGATACACATAGTTTATATCAACAAGTATTTATATTATTGTTCTGCTTTTTTAGAACTGTTGTTAGAAAGGGTGTGTAGTATGTCTTCCACATTTTATTTAAGAGAGTATGAAACAAACAACAAACAAACAGATAAATTAACACTTGACATGGAAATGTTCATTATTATGTATTCAACATTACAGCTATTGTCAGCATACCCCAAGTTAACATCTACATAATTATGTTATTTCACACCAGTGAATGTCCTTAAATATGTGGTGTCCCTTATAAATAATTCATTGAATCATTTAGTTAGTCTGAAGCAGGACACTGATTAATAAAACTATGACCTTAGAAAAACACAAGGATACTTTCATTTACAGCATGCCTGTGGCACAAATTGTAAAACGTTTATGTTGCTACAAATAGTTGATGGGTAATATGAGGTCAGAAACGGAATGAAAAAAATGAGTCCCCCAGTGAATCCTTCACATCTAAAAATGGTAACGCATGCTCAATAAATCTGTTGTAACGGCTGAAATGACTCAGTACTAATCAGTTTTAACAAAGAGACGGATCACTCAGTGTCTCAGTTTGACGCATACATGGGTTCTGGCCATAGCTCATTGTGAATCTTTTTACATCTCTATCCATTTATCCAGCCTGGAGATGATTAATTATTTAGATTTTTACTAGAGAAACTGCAGGGATGCCTTCTGTGTGTGTAAGTACATTTTAGCTATGATTATGTGAAGGTCTAACCAAATTTGAAGGGGTTTTATCTGCCCTTATAGTATAACATTGTGGGGAAATGTATCAGGCCCGAGGAATGTGAATAGTCCATGGAGCTTCGGAAAGATCTAAGCAGAAGTAAAGAGTGGAGCCCTGTGGTTTGTAAACAAATGGCATGAGGGTTTTCTATCCTCAGCTTTTACTCAGCAGAGGGTGAGCACTTTATTTTTCCACTGAAGGAAAACCTCATTCTTCAGAATCATTGCCTGTAAGAGGAACTGGTTTGAACATAATTATGGTTTGAAAGTTCACAGGCTCCCTGTATTGGCATAATGTATACATCCCTCAACCTCTAATTGCATTATTAATCATCTATATATGTAACTGAAGCCTGGTAAATTGAATGCAGCTGAATCACATCATGCATGGCCAACATTACAACAAATAATGGCTGCAACCATTGCTCAATAGATGCAATTAATTTTGGTGAAGTCATAAACACCTAAATATTATTTATCTGAATTTGTAGATAATGCTACTGCAAACAGAAACTTCAGGGAGTAAGTTAAGAAAACAAATGAAACATAGAAAACAAAGGTAAGAAATCGATTCTATGATATTTACCTTAGAATAATATGAAAAAGGCAAAGCTTTGCGAAGTAAACCATAAAACAGAAAAACGAATGAATTAGTCATTTTGCATGGTTGTTTGGATTCTCAAAGATACATGATTCCGTACTTCCCTAGTTGCTTACCAAACAGTTCAAAACTGTATATATTTAGAAAGGTATCTGAAAAAGATGGTGACCTTTTGACATAAGGTAATCTACAAAAAAGTAATTCTGTCATTTTGGACCATTTTTACAGGTCTGTTAGTCATGGCATTTTGACACAGCTGGCATACAGATTATGCCAAGAAATAAAAATTGGAAACATGACATTTTGTTCAGACATTCACTTGATGAACACTCACTAACCTTGCAGAAAAGTGTCCTTGCTGGTTTGGATAGGTTCTTTATGAAAGACTTACAACACAAATGTTTTCCCTTGAGCTGAGCTAGTCTGCTCTCCAGTGTTTCCCAAAGTCACAGCTTTTAACTGTGTCCCTGGATATTGTATAAAAGTGCAAATATTTCTGGCTGCAGATGCAGCTGTGCAGGTGGAGCCAATTTTCTAAAGTGACAGGGAAATAAAACATAGTTTAAGTGACATTAAAAGGTCATTCATTTCATCAAATAATATCCACAACCACTCAAGTTACACTTCATATGCAAAGCATGTCAAGGCCACACAATTTGTGTTAAAAACTTACTTTCTTTAAGAAAAAAACTCATTGCAAAGTAAATAGGGTGGATCAGTGTGTTGGACTTCATCAGTTTAATTCCATTTGCAATTTTTGCTTCCAGAGCCTTCTAAATGAAGATCATTTTAGTTGGCTAGTATTTGGCTTGCTTCTTTTTTATGTTGAGTAACTGGTAGCGTGGAGGGTGATCCAGAAATTAACCATTCTTACTGAAACTATTTGCTCACATTTGTGCATTTTTTCCATATGAAAGTGAAGGGTTTTTGTCTTAAATCTGTCAGAGGCATGATGACAAAAGTAACTGTATTATCTGTCAGAGGCATCACTGTGAGACATTGGTTCGTTTTTTTTTCTTCAAAATAGTTTAACCTGAAATGAAGCAATTTATGAAAATGATTTTATTTACTATCTTGGAATTGCATTAAGTGACATTCTCATACTCTTAATTTATCATTCCAGCATTTAATATTAGCACAGGTGACCTCACCAGGGAACTGGTATAAGAATAACACACATACCCACATCCCTATAGTGGATAAACTAAAAATAACTACGTAAACATTTGTTTTTAATATTGATTGAATATCCTGTGCAGTCAATGACTGGCCAGAAATTACACACAATTTAATAGAGGATTTTGGGTGTTTTCCCCAGTGATGCTCCACCAGTCTTCACTGTAGTTGGCTTTGGTTCATGCATGTTCTCAGGGTTTTAGTGTTGTCATTAGGCAGTATAGAGCCTGCAGATGGATTGAGGTGAGGCAGTTCATATTCCAGGTGACTGGATTCTAAATTTTGCCTTAGAAATGTCTTGGGTAGCTTTCACATTGCTCATGTGTATGGCACTGAGCACAGCACTACAAGTTTTGAAGCATTTGTCTGATCTCTGTAGACATTGTAGCATATACACTTCAGAATTCATCAGTTTATCCTGTTGTTTGGTCCACAGTCATATTATCAGTGGAACTGGTTCCTGTGGCAGACAAACATGCATGTCCTAACACCACCTCCAACATGTTTCATGATCATGAATTATTCTGGTATATGTACATATTTGTGACATCTGCCTATAACATCAATTCATCTATCAGTTCCAGAACTATACAGTTTTTTTAGGTGTCTTTATAATGTGGTCTTCCTGATTTTAAGGTTTATCGGTTGTTTACATGCCTTAGCAAAAATCCCGCAGTATTTAACTTATAACACTGATACATCTACATTCTGGAAGGGATTCTTGATCTGGACAATCATTGTGAGGCTTTTTTCCTTCCCCAGGGAAAGAATTTGTTTGTTGATTGATTACAGTTCAGGTCTTTTGGTTTCTGAGTGCCTTCTTTATGTTTTTTTCTTTATTTTTCAAAAGATTCAGAAGAGTTGATTTGGTCATACCTTATGTTTGAGCATTTTTTTTGCAATGAATTTTGTCCTTTAGCTTAATAATGGTTGGCTTCCCTCACAGTGCTGCCCTTTGGACGTCCAGTCAAGAGTAAAAAAAATTTATTGAATGACACAGACACAGAGAGACATAGAAACACAAGAATACTGTAAATAAAATTAGTCTAAATAAAATCTAAATAAATCCAAATCAATATATCTTTGGAAAGAAAGCAACCACAATATGCATAGACTATGCTACATACAGAAATGCTTTGTACATCCATCTATCTATAGGTAAGTAATGCAGCTGAGCAACTACTGACACAAATGGTGGTTTGGGAAATGTTTTATTGCATTATTGCACTATGATCAGTAGTAATGAAGAGCTATTAAGTAACATTAAACAATGCAAGTATTGACCAAGTAGTTACATTGCACATGAAGACTACTGCAGATAAGATATTGCAAATAATTAAGTGATTTAGCTCCATTTAGAGAACGACATATTACATATTAAAGTACTCATTAGTCATTAGTCATTAAGATGCAACTTTTTCAGTTGGACAAGATAATTACTCTCTCATAGGACAATGGGGTTCAGGAGACTATGCTTACTTTCTGGTTTACTGGGAGTCATTTTGGTTGCAGTGACACATGGCTCTCTCTTATAGGTACTGAGTTAAACCGGTATGTGACTGAGTCTGCCTACTCAAATGGGCATGGTGAAGAGTGCATTGGGTAGTGATCATAATTACCAAAGGAATTGGACTTGGGTGCCAGATGTGCTTCAGTGAGTATACTGTGAGAGAAAAAGAAAATATTTTCCTGTCTTTATTATAAGTACCTAGCTAACTTTCTCCAGAATGAGAAAGAATACAACAGCTCTCCCAGTGGTTTAAGTGTTATCTCACCTGGCAGGAACTTTTCTTCCTGCAAAAGTAAATTGTTTATTATATCTGAGGTCACTGGCAAGCATCATAATTGGATTTCTGCCTTAAATCAAGGAACAGATTAGTGACATGAAGACTGATGATTTTAAAACCCTGTCTCTGTACATGGTTTGGCTGCCATTTGAAGGGGTCACTTAAGGGGAATGACAAGAATTTTCTTCTGACCGGTGTCACCGGCCACCCTCCTGTTCTTTCTGATGAACAGTATCAATGCTTTGCAATCTTTGCAGTAAGTAACTGTCTTGTATTTCACTCTACAGCTCTCTACCTACCCTAAATGCAAGTGCCACGTTTCTGACAAAAATGCTCCACCATCACATGCATTAGTTACAGTTCCTAATTGTGTTCCTGTTCCAGAGAATTTGGCTCCAGCTTCCAGATACAATCCAGTTCTGGTCCCAGTAGCCATGCCTGGTGGTTGTGGATTTGGCACAGTCCTCGACTCTGTTTCCTCTCTTCCATTCTCTATTTGTACAGTTCTTGTCAGAGTTCCTTCAGCCCCTCCAGCTGGACCTCCTCCAGTTCTTCTATCCGGCGATACTCCAGCTCTTCTGGCCTCTTTCAATCTTGTGCCTCTGACACCTGGTTGTCTGGCATTCAGTACTTTAGTGTCTCTCTAGCTTGTCTGGCATTCAGTAGTTTAGCTTCTCTGACCATCAACACTGTGGCTTCCTCTGCCTCCTCTATCACACCTGGCTTCCGCTGCTTCTGTCTCCGCTGCCATCCCAGCGCCTGTATGTTGATTCTGGTAGGTTCGTAAAACCTGCTACTGTGACCGTCATTTCTACATGGTAATTCCTAGGCACATATATTTTTCTCAGTCCCTTGTCCTACTCCAAGTTTTTGACCTACTAACAAAATTCAGACATCTGAGCCAGGAATAGGACAACATGTGTCATGTTTTATATTGCAAAGAACCTAAACTGTAACCTGTTAACAGTTTACTATATTCATTCATTCATTCATTCATTTTCTGCAACAGGTGTCAGGATAGGTTGTGGGACCCTGGAGCCAATCCTGGGGTCTACAGGCATGAGGCAGGGACTCACTCTGGACAAGGTGCCAGACCACCACAGGGCACTCACACACACACCTACAGTCAATTTAGAATCCTAAATTCACCTGACATGCATGTCTTTGAATTGTGGGAGAGACCGGAGACCCTGGAGGAAACACACACCGCCACAAGGAGAAGATTCCACTGGACAGCATTTATAATTACTTTTGCAGAAACTAGCTACTTTCAAAAATGTATACATGTCTAAAAATGTCTACTGAGATTATTTACTTCTTACCAGTATAATACAATGTATTGTATTCAGCTTAATTCAATTGCCAATAAAACCAGGAACTACTGAAACTAATTAACTACTTAACAAGAAACTGAAAACTACTTAACAACTATCCCGTCACCAGCTGGTGGCCTGGTGGTTAGTGTGTTGCCCCAGTGATCAAAAAGATGTGGGTTGAATCCCAGGGCTGCTGGTGGCACCTGTGTTGTACCCTTGACCAAGGTACTGTGCCGACACACTGCTCCCCAGGCGCTGTGTTTCTGATTGCCCAGTTCATGGCATAAATTGTTATATTTAACCCATTTACACTGTGTCCTCTGCTGTGGTGTGTTCAAGTATGACAAATTGATGCTTTACACTTTATGTTGAAATGTCCCTCGGGTTATTAGGGTTACAAAATGTCATGTGTTTAAGGGTCAGAACAACTAGACATTACATTATTTTAGTTAATCATATTAGCCTTGTTAACCATTTTAGCCTTAGAGGAAGTTTACCAAATGAGCATGATTTTCTCTATGATTCAAATGAATTTTTTTTTAAAGATGGTCACCCTTCCATTCTTTGTGCAAAATGCAAGACTGCACCAAAAATATGAAGGGGTCACTCAAAGTCACCTAAATCAGATAACACAGGGAGCACATAGCAGGCTCAAACAGATTTTCCTGAATGTGAAACACTGGGAGGCAGCACAGCTCTTTCCCGTATCATTCAGCGGCACTCCGAGTTGGTCCAGTTGTAAACTTATGCAAGCCTTATGGCCCAAGCACCATGGCCAGTGGCCAGGATAGCCCTTAGAAGGAAGCTCTGCTGCTGACTCACTGATGACATCTTGAGACTGAACAGCATGAGTCACGCCGCAGGAGAGAAGAGATGTTTAACACTGATAACAACCAAACCAAGCACCCACAGTGAAATAATCTAAGCATTTTTCTTCATGGTCATGAACCACCAGATAGCTTAGATATTTCCAATGACTTCCAGCTGCTTCCTGTCTCTAAGGCAAGACGGAAATTTTATCTCAGATAGATCCCGGAACAAAAGGATTAACCAAAAGCAATGTCCAGAACCCTGTAGGATTAATAAGGTGTTACCCCAGTTGTCTTTAAATCAAATGTTTTACTGGTCAAGTGTAATTTCTGTTTTTGTTGTGTATTTTGTGTACTATTCTTGAAGGTGGGGCAATTTTACTGGAACAGGCATCATTGCGCAGATCATGGTGAACTCTAATTCCCTATACCTGACCAGTCACGTCGGAGGGTGCTGGGGAAGTGAGGCGAGGCGCAGATTATAGGTTCTAAGGTGTTACATTTTTTAATTTAAAAAAAGCCCAGACAAGTACAAGTGAATGAACTGAAAACAAAAGGAAGGCTCGTGGGCCTTTAAACTCAATACACTTACACTAAAGACACAAGAGAATAAGGAACATGAGGCAGCAACAAGGATACGTGAGGGTAATGACCAGCCCGTACAACTAGAACACACAGAACTTAAATACTAGAACACACTCGGACACAAACCAATGAGAAACCCCAATTACTTAAACCAAACACAAGACAGCTGAACACATGAACCAAGACAAAACAAAAGCCCAATCACTCGAACTCGAATCATCTGAACAGAGAACAAAGACAACAAAATCTACGTCAAAATAAAAGTCCCAGAATTAAACAAAGTCCGGACCAGATGTAACATTACATGGCCCTCCTACACACTGCTTTAACAGGATGTCATACTGTGGTGGCCTTGTTTAAATATGGAAAAAGGCTTCTGCTCAGTAGTGAAAAAATGTTGTCATCAAAAAGAACTATGAATGGGTCTAAAGAAAGCAGAATGAGTGTTTGAGAAATGTCTGAAATTCTCATGACTGTACAACCTTGAACTCATTTCAATGTATTCACTATTGTACAGCATTTGAAACCAGATGTTTAACATCTAGCCCATGCTGACATTTACAAACATGTCAAGTATAACCAACAAGATCTCCAATGAATAAGGTTAGAAAAGCAGATTTACTTCTTAGAGACTTTGAGTACATCATTATTCAGACAGAACTTTCTCAACTGTTTTCAGTATTGACATCAGGTTCAGTAAAATATGATGTCCCAGTTTTCTCATAACTTGTATTCTGTAGACTGACTTGCTGACTTCCAGATATGAAGTCAGGAATAAAATTGCTGAGGTGGTTGGAACTGCTGTGCAGATAATTTTTTCTTGGTAGGGTACTTTTCAGCAGCACTCCCACAGACAAAGCTTCAGCAGGAAACTACAGAGAATCTGAAAAAAATGTGTCCTGACAGTTACTTGAATATTTGCCATAGCCTACTTGTACAGCACTCATTACACTCTCAATTATCCAACATTTACGTCACAGTTCAGCCAGTTCAACAGGCAAGAGTAACCCTAGTCAGCAGTGGAAAGACATAAAGGTTGCCCTCATTGCACTTTTAGACATACTCCAAGTAAAAGAAAGTATCTGAAATTTAAACAACATTTTCATTTTAAAAAAAATGACACCAAAACAGCGTCACAAATAAACAATGAGTTTCTCAACTAACCACTGTAGACAACTGATTGTGGTCCCAAAGTGCACTGTACATTCTACTACAAACAAAGAAATGTTCAGATTGTCAGATTGTCACACAGTAAAATGCTCCTCAGGGAGTCTTCAGTGTCTCAAAGAGTGTACACTTCCCAGACAGTAGAATTTAGCACTGTCTATGTCTGCAGGCTCATAGAAAATGTAATGTAGGTGGAAAACAATTGAGTGGTTTACTTCAACAAGGGAATTGCATCAACAAAATAGTGGACTGTATGTACCACATAATGATACAGTGACGCTAGACTTACTGCTTAACAATAGTGCTAAACATGCCCAAGGAGAAGAGGATTTGATGAAAATAACAATAGAAACAGCATTTCAGACATTCTAAAAATTAAAACTACAGTGCTCTCAGAACTCTCTTCCGTACAGCAATTAACATGTGTAATCAATTATAAGTATTTCATTTGGAATAAAGAAAGCTTCTTGTTAAATGAATGTATTATAATAATAATGTGTATAATATGAATCTATAATATTAATTCTATGAATGGGATCTCATTTGAAATGAGCCATTTTAATGCCATTAAATAAACATAAAAATAAAAATGAACTGAGGTACTTTTACATGAATGTGATGATATTCATTGTAAAAATAAATATATACAGTACATAATTTTTATAAGGCTAATTTATATTTGTGACGAGAACTTGTGTTTACATTTGCCCCAAAAAAGGGTTTAGACTGTTTAGGCTGATAATAAGGAATCGACAGCTCTATTCTGTGATTTTTTAGCTGTCATACACTTTGGAAACTTTGGAAAACTTGCTTAGTTCCAATAACAACTAGACAGTGACCATTGGTGTCTGCATATGAAACACTAATTCTGCTGTGTGACTTTGAATGTTCTGAAGATTAAGTCACTTTCAATGGGTCAGTGGCAGGCAACCTTTTTATTCAATAACAGTTGTGCAATAAATACTTCTGGCACACAGCTACCTCATGCTCTCTCATTTGTATATTGTTAATGTATGCATTTATGTCTCTTTAAACCCTTATGAGCCTCAGTATTTTAAATACCATGATGTAAAGCTGAAGAGTAAAATGAAACAAAAACAAAAAAATAAAATAAAAAAAATGTTTAAGTATTTTTTACTTTCGCCTTTTTGTACTACAAAAAGAAAAAGCATTCATGTCTTTAACTGCTACACCTAATTCAAAATATCTTTACAGTTATAGAGCCTATAGGATTCTGGCATTTGTTAATGACACTTTACATACTTTTGCTTTATTTTGCTATATTGGTATCCCATTAAAAGGTCATCTGCATTAAATAGTACCTGCAAACCCTTTGTGGCTATAACAGCATCCAGGCTTCTCAAAAGACTTTTCTCAAGATTCTGGAGTATGTCTGCTGGAATATGTGCTCATTCTGTCAAGAGGGTTTTTGTGAAGTCAGGCACTGCTGTTGGGTGAGCCTGGCTTGCAAACAACTTTCCAATACATCCCAAAGGTGTTTAATTGAGTTGGCGTCAGGGTTCTCCACATCATATATTTATGGAACATGATTTGTGTACAGGTATGATTTGTGTACATGGTGGAAAGGGCCTTCCATAAACTGTTGCCACAAAGTTAGAAGCATATAATTGTCTAAAATGTCATTGTATACTGTAGAATTAACATTATCCTTCACTTCAACCAAAGGTCCATGTCTGAAACACCCAGGTCCATTATACTTTCTCCACTAAACTTTACTGTTCGCATTATGGTCGCACTGAGGTAGGTTTTGTTCTCCTGGCAGTCTCTAAATCCAGATTCATCAGACGACCGTAGTGGAGAGTGATTCATCACTCTAGAGAACATGTTTCCAATGCTTCAGGGTCAAGTGGTGGCATGCTTCACACCAGCCAGCTCTGTGTGCAGCTGTTTGGCCATGGAAACCCATTTCAAAAAGCTCCAGACAAAATAGCTAATGTTCTGAAGTTTGAAACTTCTTAGTGTGTGATGCAAAAGAGGATAGCAAATTTTTATGCACTGTACCCTTCAAAATTATACAGCTCTGCTCTACGAATTTGATTGTAGATGTTGCTCCTAGACACTTCCTTTTCATAATGGATGAACGTACATTTGGCTTTGGCAGATCTTGCAAGGCTGAAATGTCTGAATTCATTAGTTACAAAGCTTGTCCACATACCTTTGACCATATAAGGTGGATGTGTTTTTGAAGAGACATTTATTAGGGGTGAGGATTTCCAGAAGGCAGTTAATATCTTTGCATTACAGGCTCTTAAACTGTATAGTTTCTAACAATACTCTCACGGTGGCATTCATCAAAGTGCTGTTGACATACAACCAAACCACCGAGTGGTACGGCTGACCTCAGCTTTGCTCTGCCTTTTCCATGATTCACACATGATGCCATGAACCAGGCCAAAAGAATTTTTCCACAGCACCGGTTTGGTCAGAGTCAAAGTGCAGCTGAAAGCTTTCTGTCTGAGCTCATCTGAGCTAAAAGTGCCACATCAACGAACCTGCTGAGCTGCAATATCATGGAAAGCACTGTTTACCGCTAACTATAGATCCAACATGTTACACTAGCCTAGCCTCCTCAAGTAGATAAAATAATTTCGGCTGGGATGACAATAAAGCTCTACTTGAGTTGACTTGCAGCCTCAACCTGTCAACACATTGTTCATGAAAATTACTGAAGGTTTTTTAAGATATCATAAAATAATAAATAATTATACATTTTATTTATAGAGCACTTTTAAAGGTACACACAGACATTTTACACAGAACTGGAGATTCAATAAAATAATACATTTACATTAAAAATTACATATAATCAGAATGTTTAAAACAAAATATGTCTAGAGAGGTATATTACTGTTTATTATCCACTTGCAAAAAAAATAATACTATTTACAGTAATCTTATGTTGTACCTTACTGCACTGATCCAGCAGGGCTTTAATGTGTCATACCCACTGAACATGAAATAAATCATCCTCTGACTGTCAGGTCAGCTGGACAACAGAGGTGAGAACAGGACGCAGACGGAAACGTGTGATACAATGTTTCTTTTCTTTTAATGCAAACCAAAGATTACAGTTCGTTCAGGAGCACAACATGTCTCCTACACATAGTTCAAAGACAAACTCAAAGCTCCTCTTGTGAGGCTCGTAGCCTGCGAGATACTGAAACAGAATTGCCTCCCACAGTCCCGGGTTAGGCTGCTTCTTCATTCTGTAATGACAAGATGACAGGGGTTAGTCGCAGGGACTACTGGAAGCGACTCACGGACAGAGGTGGAGCGGGGTAGCTTCCCACAGCTTCAGCAGGGAGCCCGTCGTCTGGAGGAGTGATACTTTGTTGCTTTTACTCTGTTCATTCTCAGCTGACAAAGAGTTTGGAAGTCGGTGACCACGCAACATCTCTCAGAACTGGCTGGGCTAAAATACACACACACACACATGCTCTCCACCAATCACTCGACGCCACAGATCATTACCTCTCATTCCCAATTTTCCCCCGCACGTGGACCTGTGCTTAGGTGGCAAGCAAGCCACGGCCTCGTGCCGCCAGCAGTGGCTTGCCACGCCCCCAATCACCTTTCACTCAACCACTCTCACCTAGTCCAGGGTAAGCGTCTCCTAAAATTCAGGCGAGAGGCTGCGTGGTCGAGACGAGCTGGACCTGACATCACCCTCCTTCAGGACCGGGCCTTTAAGGGAGGGCGAGAGCGCAGCCCCGTTCCTCCCAAATTCTCAGAGGCCCAGAACAAACCTCCATACTCCTGGGGCCAGGTGGGCGACCCCAAAGGGAAGGTGCGGGCCGGTCAGGTCTGTGTCTATGGAACTCCAGTATGAGTTCCCGACTCAACACATCCCTGGCCGGAATCCAGCTATTCTCTTCAGGGCCGTACCCCTCACTACTCACCAGGTATCGTCGCCTTCGGGAGTCCAAAAGTTCTTTAATGCGAAATGCGGGGGCTCCCTCAATCTCGACCATGCCAGGTTGAGGGGGCACTACCTCTCCTCAGCCCAGTGGGCCTGTAAATGCAGGTTTGAGACGAGACATGAAATACGGGATTAATTCTTGTGTGTGAAGGCAAATTCAGCCTATACGTCACAGGATTAATTATGGCGGTGATTTCGTACGGTCCCATGAATTTAGGAGACAGCTTAACGGAAGGTGCATGCCGTGGGAGATCCCAAACGGAGAGCCAATCTCTGATCCTGTACCCAGGCGCCTCCCTCCTACGCCGATCCGTATCATTCTGAAACCGCCGAATTGCTCTGCGCAGTTATGTGTGACCCCTTCCCCTTTACCCGCTCTGCTCCACGGAACCAGGAATCCACCCTCTGGACATCCGAAGTGGCACCGTCCCAGGGGCAGAGCGGAGGTTGATGCCCTAACACACATTCAAACGGCGTTAGACCGGTCACGGGACAGCTCATTGAGTTTTGTGCTTATTCTGCCCATCCGAGGTACTCTGCCCAGTGGTGTTGCTGACCATGGCAGTATGTACGGAAGTACTTACTGACCTCTTGAACAGACCTCTCAGCCTGACCATTAGTCTCGGGATGGTAACCCGAGGTCAAGCTGACAGTAGCTCCTAGCTTTTGGAAAAAAGCCTTCCAGACCCTAGATGTAAATTGGGGACCTCGATCAGACAGAATGTCCTCCGGGATTCCGTACACGAGGAACACCGATTGGAACAGAGCCTCGGCCACCTCTAAAGCCAATGGAAGAGCCTTAAATGGGAGAAACCGCACCCCCTTCGAAATTCTGACCACCACCACTAGAATTACTGGGTACCCTTTCGATACCGGAAGGTCCGTAACAAAATCCACAGCTATGTGGTACCATGGCCTCTGTGGTATGGGTAGGGGAATTAATTTTCCGGCAGGACGCTGATTGGCTGTCTTAGTAACCGCAAAGATAGAGCAGGACCTCACGGCCCTTTCCACCTTGCGTCTGAATGTGGGCAACCAGTACTTACGTTTAATTAGTTCTAAGGTGCGGTGAATGCCCGGGTAAGACTATGCGGGAAGACTATGCGTCCATTCTATTACTTTGGCTCGTCAAGCAACTGGCACAAAAGTCTGATTCGGTGGAGCCGATTCAGGTATCAGCTCATTGCGATTCATACTCTCAATACTGGCGTCTGGTTTACAATTAATTCAGAAGGAACTATCGTTTCCTCTTTGCTGTGTTCCACTGGGAGGGAATACCTCCGGGATAATGCATCAGAAATTAGGTTCTTGGAGCCGGGCTTATATGTAATCTCATAGTTAAACCGGCTGAGAAATAGGGCCCACTGAACCTGTCTCGAACATAAACGCTTCGCCTGCCGGATATAGTCTAGATTTCTGTGGTCAGTGAACACTTTAAAGGGGAATCTAGCGGCCCCCAGCCAATGACGCCACTCCTCTAACGCCGCTTTTACCGCGAGCAACTCACGGTTGGCGATGTCATAAATACACTTCCCGTCGTTCAGTTTTCGTGAGAAGAAGGCACACGGATGTAATTGGGGAGGAGACCCATAGTACTATGACAGCACCACCCCGATACCCACTTCAGAAGCATCCACTTCGACTACAAAGGGCTTCTTGGGATCTGGCAGTTTAAGCATGGGGGCGGTGGTGAACGCCTCTTTTAAGCAGTTAAAAGCCTCCCGTGCCGCAGATTTAACCAGGATCCGCTTTGGTTTTCCTTTTAGTAGATTTGTGAGCGGAGCTACCACAGTACTAAAATTTCTGATGAAACGTCTGTAAAAGTTAGCGAACCCCAAAAATCTCTGTAGTTCCGCACTTTTCCACTTTAACATAAAATTTATGTTGTAGGAGACGATGGAGAACTGCCCGGACATGCCCCACATGCTCGCAGGCATTCTTTAAGTAAATCAGTATATCGTCTAAAAAGAGGATCACAAACCGATTTAGAAATTCTTTTAAAAACGTCATTTATGAAAGCCTGAAAGCAGGAGGGGGCATTCGCTAACCCATAGGGCATTACCTGGTAATGGCAATGCCCGGAGGTGGTACTAAAAGCATTCTTCCATTCATCCTCTGCCCGAATCCGCACTAGATTATACGCACTCCTTAAGTGTAATTTGGAAAATATGTGCACTCCCTGAAGCTGTTCAATGGCCTGGGGAATGTGCGGGAGATTTTGTGTATACTTTATGGTAACGGCATTTAAACCCCTATAATCTATACAGGGTCTCAACCCCCCGTCCTTCTTCTGAATAAAGAAAGAACTGGCGGACGCGGGTGAGTGGGACCGCCGAACATACCCCTGCCGAAAGCGCCTCTGTGATGGAATCCTCCATAGCTTTCCTCTCCTTCTCAGAGAGAGGATAGATACGGGAACGAGGTGGCTCTTTCCCCAGCAATAGGTCTATTCGGCAGTCCCGGGACCGATGTGGCGGGCCGCTTTGGACGGACTAAATGCCTCTAGGAGATCGTGGTGGGGCAAGGGAATCTCCACAGGAGTCGTAGAAGGGGGACTCTCCACTGAAGTAGCTGACAGTGGATTATCACATATTTTGTACACTGAGACCCCCATTTTAAAACCCTCGCCTTTACCCAATCTATCAGAGGATTATACGCTCGGAGCCAGAGCAGCCCCAGAACCATGAGGGGGTCTGAAAGCTCCAACACTTGGAACTGGAGTTTCTCCTCATGCTCTGGTTCCACCCGTATTTTTACAGGTGGAACCACTGCACCTTTCTACCCCCTAACAGCTGTTTATCCAAAGTGCACAAGGACACAGAGTCTGGCAGCTTCTCCACTGGGAGTCCAAACGAGTGCACCCTCACTCTGGCACTAGACCAGGGCAAGCGTGTCTTGCGGTGTTGGTCCAATCGGATACTCAGTGTGATTAGCTTGTCCAGAGGCATCCCCTCGTCTCTGCATGCTAACTCCAGCTGTAGAGGACCATTCGTTCCAGCCTGTCTCCGCGGCCAGCACCCTGAACATGATTGCGTAGTCCGCTGCTGAATCCTTCCCCTGCCTCAATTGGGGTAATTTGGTACTGCTGGCTTGCCCATGATCTGGAGAATCGAAGGCAGCTTGAAACCAAGCACGAAAAGTGGTGTAGTCTGGTACTCTCTCCCCTTCTCGTGTCCAGATCGTGATCGCCCACTCTAACGTGCATCCAGTGAGTCTCTGGGTCAGGATCAACCTCTTTCGCTCCGGTGTCAGCTCCAGAAGTCTGCAAAATACAAGTCGCAACTGAGAAGGAAGCTACGACATGTTGCGGGGTCTCCCCCGTACCTTTCTGGGAGCGAAGAGTGTTGTGGAACACAGACCACCTTGCGCGGTGTGTGAACGGCTTCTATCAGCTGTCCCACCTCAGTGGCTAGTTGGGTAAGTTGATTGTGGTGGGCCACCACTTGATGAGCGAGAGGTTCTGTGTCGCCAGGCAGGGGCACGTCCGCTGCATCCATCTCTGTAGGCGTGATCATCTGTCAGGTCAGCTGGACAACAGAGGTGAGAACAGGACGCAGACGGAAAAGTGTGATACAATGTTTCTTTTCTTTTCATGCAAACCAAGCATTACAGTTCGTTCAGGAGCACAACATAGTTCAAAGACAAACTCAAAACTCCTCTTGTGAGGCTCATAGCCTGCGAGACACTGAAACAGAACTGCCTCCCACAGTCCCAGGTTAGGCTGCTTCTTCAGTCTGTAATGACAAGATGACAGGGGTTAGTCGCAGAGACTACTGGAAGCGACTCACGGACAGAGGTTGAGCGGGGTAGCTTCTCACAGCTTCAGCAAGGAGCTCATCATCTGGAGGAGTGATACTTTGTTGCATTTGGAAGTCAGTGACCACGCAACATCTCTCCGAACCGGCTGGGCTAAAATACACACACACACATGCTCTCCACCAATCACTTGACGCCACAGATTATTGCCTCTCATTCCCAATTATCCCCCACATGTGGACCTGTGATTAGGTGGCAAGCAAGCCGCGGCCTCGTGCTGCCAGCCGTGGCTCGCCACGCCCCCAATCACCTTTCATTCAACCACTCTCACCTAGTCCAGGGTAAGCATGTCCTAAAATTCAGGCGAGAGGCTGCGTGGTCAAGACGAGCTGGATCTGACACTGACCAAACAGCTTAAAAACAGCACACAGATCTACTGTATGAAAATGCCAAATCTTTGAATCTCTTTTCTTGGAAATGCTCAGTAGATCCAGGGAAAACAGTGCATTTTGCACTGGTTGCTTTGTATTCAGGTGTAATAGTTAAGTCTTAATCAAAAGACAGTAATGATGTGACCACAATTAATTAATATACATGACTTTTCATCCATATAAATGACACAGGGAACTCTTGCAAAGGGACTATGTTGTTTAGTTCATTTACCATTTTAATATGAATCATATGCCTGTCTGTAGAAGCACTGGAAAAATTATTAGTTATAACGTTATAATAAGCAGTTACAACCAACTCAGGGAATGAAAATGAAGAAGTATTGGTTTACTTAAAAAATAAACACATATTAAAAATTTAAGCAAAATATGACTTGATGTTATAATATTTATTTTGCCTTAGATGCAACCCCTGGGAAAAAGTAACATTTTAGCCAAAAAGCCTGAACCCGTCATATGCCAGCAAAACAGAACTAAAACAAATTTTAATTCCCCAGGATAGAAATATCATTAATTTCTTCTATGTTCCATAAGATTATTAATCTAATTTTATTCCTAAAACCTTTTCCTTTACTTCTGTGGATGCAAGAGATGGTTGTGATGATATATGTACCCTAGAAGGTAAAACATGGTTCTTAAAGTAAAGCTGATTACCCTGAATGAATTTTAAGGGTACACAGCCTATGCCTATGCAAACAAAGCATATTTGTACCTTTTCAGAACTTTTTTAACAAGGCAAATGTCTATATAAGGGGGGTGAATGCAATTTAAAATGAACCTGCAATGGAACATATTCCCACATAAATATTGTACATTTTAGTAATGAATATTTATTTGACAGCATTAATAAAGTAGTTTCTCTTATGGTAAATGTCATATCCCAGTCTCAGTCTACAACATGAAACATTCACTACCTCCTGACCAGTTGAAATTTGATGGCAAATAAATGTTTAGTACAAACGTCTATCCATGGTTGGGAAACAGGTTTTTGGGGGGATGTTCTAATGACTATGTAGCATTAATGTAAATGTGTCTGGATGAATATTAATGGGAACTAACCATACTCTCTAAAAACCTATATTACACAGTAGACCCTATTAGCTTCCACAATATTAGTATAAGTTCAATATATTAATGTACACGCTCTGCAGGTAGCTCTGAAGCTAATGAACCAGAGAAGCAGAACTATGCTAACATTGTGGCAGCGGGACCTAGTCTTCCTCTGTGTGTTGATTTAGTGTGCATTGATTTCCCAATTATATTTACACAGGTGTAATTTGTGAGTCTCTTAACACATTCTTTCCTCTGTATGAAAAAATCGTAAAATGGATCATTATTAGGTACAAAGTCACTAAAAAGGTTCAGCACAGTTCAACATCATGAGTAACATCATGACTATGAACTGAACCATTTTTCCAGAGCTTCAAAGAGCTTTTTGCATGTTTTGACTATCATCCCAGACACAACACATGATGATCTGAGTCACTTTAACAGACTGAGTTTAAGACGAGATCACTGCTTCAGCTAAAATCAGATGTTTCACAACTCCCATGGAAGGTTTTAATGTCAAGTCATTAATCATTACTCTTGTTGGGTTACACATTTCTCGGTAGTTTCTATTGCAGATTGTTTCCCCCTCTGCTATCATGTGTTCTGAGAACTGACCACATAGGAGCCCTAACATGTAAACAGGAGCATAAAACATTTTTAACATCCCACATAAAAAAAATTGTGTGGAACTGTGAACAGTTTTATGTAAAGGGTAAATTTAAATGCCTGCATAATATTAGAAGCAGGCAGCTGCTTCTAAGAATTTAGAGATTGACTGTTTTGGCATACTGAAGCACATTGGATTTGAAATGAAATGAGTGCAAATTAGAAGTGCACATTGTCACCTCTAATTTGAGAGTAGGTATATCCATACTGGGCAATGGGTGTAGGAATTACAGACATTTCAGGGGACCAAAACTAATTTTAGACAGTTTAGCTCCCTTGTTGGCCAGCTATGTAAATGTTCATGCACAACAAAAAAAGAGTTCTTTCTAAATGTGGCATATGCATCTGGAGCCTGTGGTTGTTACCTCTCAACATGAAAAACAAATCTATAAAATTTCATTCCTACTTACATTGTAAAATATATCCTGAGCACAACCAAATGATACTCTTTCTCCTGGTTACTTACATTTTTTACTTACAAGTTTTTTGCTCAGAGACATGTGGGCCACTTCCAAAATGACTGGGCAAATTAAATACATTTGTAGTGAAGACAACAGCTTCATTTTGAGAAGCATGAGGGTTTTGATGCCTGAAATCTTCCTAAAAATGACAACGCTAAACCATTACTAGTGCTATTCCTTTTAAGAGAAGAGAAAGGATGCCTTGACCGATTAGCTTCTAAACAGGAATTTCTGTTGCGCTTACACTATTTCAAATAAATAAAAAAGCCATCAAAACTATGTGTAAAATGTTCAAAACCTTCCAGGGCCAGAATATACCGGTTATACAGCTAGTCATTTTCAATGAGCAATGTAGACTATTAGAACAATATGACCCATTCCCCAAAGTCCCAGCCAAGTCTGTGTCGCCTTTTCCATGGCTTGTCCAACCACGAAAGGCTCAAACTTGTGCCTCCAAAAAATGTTTGACCATCATTTTAATGTCCCAATCAAGTTCAATCAGAAGTAAATCCTAAATGATACGAATGTAACTGCTCTAGGACTGGCTTGGTTGAAGCATTCCCTTGGTGGAAGCAAGGCTATTGGAGCCAAGCTGCCAGTTCAGAACTTTCTTCTTCTTTGGGCATCTAAAGAAACAACAGGGTGAAATAACATCCTTCTGGTTGCCATAAATAACAGAATGTCATTATTTCACTTTATGAGAATATTTGAAGACTCAATGAGGTTTCTGGATTTTTGAAAAGAGTATGTAATGAAAAAAAAAGAATGGAATGGAATGGAATGGAATGGAATGGAATGGAGTTTATGTACCTTAGGAGTTTATATACTGATGCCAAAAGACTGTCAGATTAGGTCAATCCATAGTCCTACTTGTGCCTTTGATTCTTCCATACTGGTTTATAAGGGTACATTTCTGTTTGACTTTGCTTTTTCAATTTGCCTTTTTGTGGCTTCTTGGAACTCTTTACCCAAGAATAATCAGTTACTTCTTATAAAGCCTAAGCCTGGTTCATCCAGTCTCACTCAGTGAGCTGTTTGCAGGTGTTTGTGGTCTTTCCTGCCAGATCAATGTCCAGATAGATATATGACTACATAAATGATTCCTAAGACTCGGGTTGTCCTGATGCCCTGGAACATCACCAGAAACTCCAAACAGTAGGGGATTCACTATGAGCAAATCCTAGTGTAGCTGTGATTTAAGTGCTACTTGTCAAACTGGTCCTTTAGGACTGGATACTGTTCTGATTGCAATTAAATTTAAAGTGTGTTTGGGATATCTGTAAATTCTTAAAGCACCAGGCTTCAAAACTGGTAACTCATAAAATCGCTCAAAGAGTGTTCAAATTACAAAATTTCAACATCCCAAGATATTGGCACAGGCATATTAAGAGACTAAAATGTGTCAGTGGCATTGCCTCCTTAAGTCAATTTATGATTCAATCTGGTGTGCATTGAAAGACTGTGGTAGTGATGTAGGGTGTATCCTTACATCACATTATTGGCAGTGGCATGTACTGGCATCTTAATTTTTATTTAACATTAGCAAATGTAGTCAAGTGTAAGCACATCAAAGTCAATTTTTTACAAATCTTTTATGCTTTGTAAGATATTGAATTGTGCCAACTGCAGCACGAATGCGGAGTGTAATTTGGCATGCTGCCAAAGCCTGGGGTAGTGATTTTGGCCAGTGAAACACATTTTTAAATTGACATTACACTTCACAAATGAGCCATAATGAGCTAGGGTCACCTGCTATAGGCCATCTTGTCACATTTGTCAGCTTATTTAGCTAAATGGTTCTTGGGCTTTCACCCAAAAAGTAATTTAGGCACACCTCATACCCCACAAGCACGAAAGGTCATGCCCACCAAGGCACACAAATCTCTTATTATGTATGTCATAATATGTCATGTGGATTCGTGAAGTTAAAGTGTATAAAATAGTTAGCCAAGAACTAATTGAGGGGAGGGAAAAACCTGACAAACACCATATGACCGACATCTATGATTATTAGGTGTGTACGAGAAGGGAAATCATTAAATTGTTCTCCACCGATACAGAGTTCAGCATTCACATCCTTTTTATTTCAGCTGATCCAATTTTACTTCCATTTTGGTGTCTTAAAGCAACATGGACAGATAAGGAACAAATAAGCTGCTCAATTAACTATTTTGCCTTTATCTACGGAGGTAGGCTTCACCACGTTGCTAACTCTCCTTTGAACACATGCTCGTATTTACCCTCGTAGTCCTTGTAGCATCATTCCAGCCCTATCAATCTGGTTTAGAGCACCCTAGGCCATAACCAGCTGCTCTTTAATCATCCCCTGTGTTCTCTTGAAAATATAGATCTGCATTACTCTCAGCCACAAAGTGATAGGCGGTTCCCAGAGAATGTTTGCGTGAGTTAAAATGTGTGTGGTAAATATCTCCTCACATTTATGGTCTTAGTGTGTTCACTAATGTGGTAAGCTGTCTGCTATTTCTCCATTTGATCCTGCGATTTATTTTCTCCCCACAAAGATTGAAACCATTCCACAAGCAATTTAATTCTACATACTTTCCTCACATGACACATTTCTTCAGAAAAGGGCAGTTCTGTGATCACCTCCCCATCTGTAGCACGTGTTGCCTAAAAATTCCTTGTGGAACTTGCATTTTGTGTTTCGGTTAGTTTGCCATTCCCACCTGATGACACAAAAAACTCATCAATGTACTTTGTCTATGCAAATCAGCAAATCATGCATATCTTAAGAGAATTTATATTGCTTGTGCAACTTTCGGAGCTTTATCCCCCATCAGTTCAGACTCTGAAGGCCACAAATGCCACAAATTGTCTCAAGTGGGTTCACAAAGCAGTTATATTGAATTGGAATGGTTTCCTCTGCAAGATCTTCTCACTGTAGGACTGCTCATCAGTATCCAAGCTAAGCACATTTTACTCATATTGTTAGCCATGTCTCATTGGATATCTTTAAACCAAAGTGCTCCAATATGGTATAAAAACACAGTGAAATGTTGTTGCCAGATTACTTACAATAAATGAAACAACAGAAGTAGCTTTTCTCAAACCTAAAACAAATCTGGAAAAAATCTGTAAGGGGAAATGTGTGCATATGCTACCTAGCACCGAGATAGCGTACACACATTAAAAATAAATAAATAAATTAAAAAAAAAAAAAAAAAAATTATATATATAT
>JBBMFX010129826.1:0-22635 GCA_037832545.1 Rhabdalestes septentrionalis | reverse complement strand
TGTGCATATGATGACTTACAGAATGAAATCATGCTGACATGTTTTGGAGAGAACTACCATTAGACTGAAAATCAACTTATCAGTTTAGATCAACAAGATCTATTTATTTGGAAAAAGTGCTAATTGTGGGCTCATTGTGCAAACTGGGGGCTACTTGTATGTAACCATTTGCAAAGATGCACTGAGACACTTGAGACATGTATTAAGACATTTGCAAATTGATGAAATCAGTGAGAAATGCCATTGTGTTGTGAACCATTGAAAGTTGGTTTGGAGATTTGTCCATGTTGTTTTGAGAATGTCATTTCGGTTTCAAGAAATGTGCCAAATCAACGGAGAAAAACTGTGATATATTGTAACAATAATCAGACGTTTATTTATTTATTTATTTATTACAGAAAAATTAAAAACTGAAACATCACCTGCCAAAAGCCCCACCTCGGTAAAAAACAGCCGAAAGCCACGCCCGCCTTCCGCCCTCATTGTTTTGCTGGCAGGGGTTTACACCAACTTCAGACAAAACAAACTTTCACCCTGTGCTTTTTACTGCAGTCTGGAGAAGAAAACTGTTTGATTATCTTAAACGTCTTGGATCAGCAATATTTGTGGAATTAAAGTGTAAGATCTCTTGATTTTCTTCTCTTTTACACTTTCAGAAAACTTTCAGTAGTCTGTCAGTGTAGAAGAACATCATTCTCCCCAGAACTAACAATAAATGTTTATGATAAATGTTCATTATAAATGTATAAAGGTTTATCTTAGACTCTGGTTTTCTCCATAAATTTCACAAATCCGTAAGTACAGAAGAGACAGAAGAGACAGAAGGGTGTGAGGATTAATTCCAGGTCCAGAAAACCAAAAAGGATTTTGTTCCAAAGATTTTTCATTTCTGGACCTGAAACATTTACTCGTACTTAGTTCCCTGCTATAACAGTACTGAAGCTCAAAACCGGTTTTGTCATTGATATGGATTTGTATAAAGTTCTTCCAGCGCAAGCTTACTCATGGAAACCACTGTTACATTTTACATTGGAAAATAAATGTTTATTTCATAAAGGATAGTAGTCAAATGGCACAAAAAAATAATACATATCAAATAGCACAAAATACCGTAAACATGAAACGTGGATGGAGAAATTATGTAAAAAATGTCAAACGTAAACGAAATGTACAAAAATACACCTGAAATGATGTCAAAAACCCAAAAGCTCAGAACAGCGGTGATGAGGAAGGCTCTTGCCTGCTGCTCTGTAACGCCTTTGCCCTGAAATGTCTCTGTTTGGCAAAAACTAGATCAGTTCTCACACAGTCCAGTCCAAACTCCACACGTCTTCTCACACGTAACCCTTGGACCCGGAGGACTTGGGTGCGGAGTACTTGGCGTTGTAGTTGTCCTTAGGGGGGCAGTTGCAGCACAGCAGGCCTCCTCCAATGATCATCAGGGTGGCGGCAGCCCAGCCCATGTACAGGGAGGCTCCGATCTCAAACTTTTGTGGGACCAAGGCGTTGTAGAAATCCCGGACGATGCTGCTGGCCGTCCAGCAGACAGGGATCAGGCACAGCAAGCCAGAGATGATGAAGATGACCCCAGACGCGATGCCCACCTTGGCCTTGGTGCTCTCGTCCTCCACGCAGTTGGTGCACTTTCCTCCTGCCACGGCCAGAAAAATCCCGTTGATGCCCAAAAGGATGGAGATGATGCAGAGAGCCCGGGCAGCCTGCAGGTCCGAGCTGAGGGCCAGCATGGAGTCGTAGACCTTGCACTGCATCTGGCCCGTGCTCTGGACCACGCAGCTCATCCAGATGCCCTCCCAGGTGGTCTGCGCCGTCACGATGTTGGAGCCGATGAAAGCCGAGACCTTCCACATGGGCAGGGCGCACACCACGATGGCCAGGAGCCAGCCAATCAGGCCCAGGGCCGTGCCCAGCATCTGCATGCCGGCTGAAGCCATTCGGATCCGGTACCTTTAGTCCGAGAGAGAAGGTCTTAGTGCTGGAGATGCTGAGGTTGTGATGTTGACGAGGGTTTAGAGCAGTCCCCTTTTATATGCTCAGATCAAGGAGGGGCAGCCAGTACGCATATGTTAAGAGTGAGTCTATTGTGACAACCAAGCCTCCCCCCCAGGACACATACACTCACACACACACACACACACACACACACACACGTTAATGCTCATTACTTTTCAGGTTTCATGTTAACTAATGGTCCCCTCATGAGTCACCTCCAGCTAACTCTCAGCCAAACAGATACTGCTGAGTAAGTCCCAGCACATTTGTGTGTCTGGACTTAATCATTTGCGCAAAATTTTAAGGGACACATGGGCAGGTGTACTCAGGACGAGTTTGTAAGCTTAGAAAAAAGAAGAAACCTGATTGGACTGGGTGGCAGACAGCATAAAGGGCTGCGATTTTGAAAAGGTGTGTTGCAAGGCTGTCAAACACAGGTGAGCATGTGTGTCCGTGAGGAGCGGCACAATGGTGCGTGTTTGGCTAAACAAGGACGTTCAGGCTGGGATCAATCTCAATGCTCAGTGCTTCGGTTTCCAGAAATCTGTTCCATATAAATATCCCAAAGCTTGTCCTGAATGTCTATGTATGTGTTATCATTGAAATTTTAATTCAATGTCTTACATACCCAACACAAAATCATTCTACCAATCGGGGAAAGACCTCCTCCACCAGGAAGACAAAGCAAACTGACCCTTTTTATATCACTTTATATAAATAAACCCTAAAACTCTATAAAACTCAAGAAAGTGTAGAACAACTGCTGACCTGTTGCGAGATGTCCTGAGGGTTTGCAGATTGGAGATGTTCTGAGTGGTGGACACTCCAGTTCTACAGTAGGTAAGGGTCCTGTATGGTATGGATGTTCTCTGTTCGGGGTTCTGCGCTGGAAGGACGTGGGGAGGTTGTGGCGGCCGGGAGGGTGAAGCAAACCCAACCGGGCTCGTTGGCAGTGCCTTCTCCAGAAGGAGGGAAGGAGAGGGAGAGTGAGGGATACCGATTGTTCCATTAAAGAAAGAGAGCTCTGTTCCGAAGCCAAAAGTGGCGTTTAGGACAATAAAGAGTCCCTCTCAGGAAAGCAGCTCATTAAAATCTCGGCTGGCTCGGGGCCGCAGGATTGGGTTCCATGTGCAGGTACGCGCGGAAGGAATTTCCACAATTAAGGAGCTGAAGAAAGATAGCTAGCGGAACGTCTGCGCCTTCAGGAGAACGCGGCCGACGTGCTAGACACACATTAACCTGCCTGTTTGGCCAGAAATCTCATTTAAACAGTTTCCACTTTTTTGCAGAAGTTGATCAGACACGACATTTTTGTAGTGTGGAGTTTGCTCATTTAGTACTATTACTTCTACAATTCATTGTAGATACTAAATCATTCATAGTAGAGATTGAGTAATTAATATAATTTATTTATAGTAGATTTTTATATAGCAGAGTTGTTTATAGCAGACACTGAATGATTCATAGTTGATACTGAGTTATTCATAGTGGAAGCTGAATCATTTCTGGTAGACATTCATTAATAGTGCGTACTGTATATTTCATAGCAGATACTGAACAATTTATAGTGGAACCTGAGTGATTTAAAATGATGCATTGGGTATACTGAGTAATTCATGGTGGATACTGAATAATTCACAGTTTATACTGAGTAACTCATAGGAGAATAATTCCTAGTATATGAAAATAGTAGATCCTGAATAATTTCTAGTCAGTTCTGAACAAAAAAAATAGTAGGAACTGATTACTTCATAGTAGATACTGAATACTTTGTGGTTCATACTGAGCAGTTCAAAGTAGATACTGAAGAATTCATAGTGGAAACTGAATAAATTCAAAATAGGTGCACAATTTAAAAAAATTAAGCAGTTTCAAAAATAAGGATAATTGTTGGATTTATTACAGTGAAAGAAAATACAGAGCAGAAAAAAAGGTAACTGATGGCAGCTTTACATTTTAAATGTGACATAAAACATTTAAAAGAGTCAGAAAACTTGATTCATCCCAGACAAAAGTGTTTATGTTATGAGTGCACAGACCCACAGAGACACACCAAGTCTCACTAAGTTCAATGAAAAAATCATTTAAAAAAAATATGATAAGCTGGACACACAGATGCTGGGTATAAGTACTACAAAACCTACTATTGGACATTAAAGAAAAGGGTTTGATTTGTTTACTGTGTGTGAGTGAACATGGTGTGCCGACTGTGTGCAAATTAAAAACCAGTTTGTTTAGAATGAACAGACATGCTGGGACACATTTCACCCAGAGAAAGATCTTACAGCTCACAGCCGTCTTCTTTCAACTCACCAGAAATAAATGACCTTCTTATTTGGAAGTTATTGAGCCTGACTTGTTTCTCCTAAACCCCACTTTAGGAGAAATAACGAGCCAAAGAAAAATCAACTGAAGAAATTCTGCTGTTCTCATAGGCTTCTCAGTTTTTTCTTTTGAACAAATTCATGGATCTAAAACTCTCACTGTGGTAGTCGAGACTTGAATTAGATCCCTAAGACAAATTTCAGATGTTGTTCAGACTCATTTATAAGAAACCAAGGTTTCTTTTGGATCTTCTGGTTTATCTGAAGGCCTGATGATCTGAGATGTGAGAGATCAGACCAGCGAAACGACATTTCATTTAAAGAACTTAAACTGGTATCAGGATTAGAGGCAGTAGTGGAAGAAAATGGTCAGAATATCATATTGATAAAATGAGTTCAGTTCTGTTTAGGAGAAACAGAGAAGAATCTTTTTCTGAATTTTCCTTGAATCTGGGCAGTTTAAACAAGATAAAACTGGACTGTTCTAGAATGACAACTCAAGTGATGCAATTCCTCCACTTAAACCTCACTCTGATGAAGCTGAGATTCTGTGACACACAGAAAGTTTAGAAAAGAATCTGACCTCACTTCCAGAAAGCCACATTGTTCAGTTGTAATGACAGGTGAAACTGAGGACGGCAGGGGTTGGGGGTGGTCCATTGTGTGTGTGTGTGTGTGTGTGTGTGTGTATCTAGTGTGTGTGCCTAGGGGTAGAGCATGGTGAATGATGGAAGAGTGTTCAAAATCTAAGGTTACAAATAGAATACTGGTCAAAGGTTTGGACACACCTTTTCATTCAATGTTTTTCTTTGTAACATCGTAATAATAAAAATGATGAAGGAACACATGGAATTATGCAGTTAACAAAAAAGAGTTAAGCAATCCAGAATATGGTTTGTAATAAGGTAATTGTTGCCTGTCATTTCTTTTAACTTAGTAAAGTGGTTCTTGCCATAATGTGCAGTAGAACCGTAGTGGAACCAGATCACTAACACTGTACCAACCTGACCATCACAACTGATGATACAAACACATTAATAAAGGGCGGGATGTGGTTTGAAAGTCCAGAGAAATTCTGCTGGATGAAAATATTTTTGACAGTTGACTTCCAGTGTTAGCAACATTAGCTTTGTAGCTCCAGTCCAGAACTAAAGAAGCTAAATTTGATCTCTTGCCTCATCGACCGCATCTGAACTCAGTACTGCTGATAATCAGATACACTAGCAATCGAAAGTTTGGACAAATCTAATTCAACACTTCCATTTGTTTTTATTATGGGCTACATTGTAAATTAATATTGAAAACACCACCTATTACTCTATTGACAGCTTTGCACACTCTTCACATTCCTCCAATCAGATTCATGAGGAATCGATCTGGAATGGTGTTTAATTAACAGATGTTCATTGGTGGGAATTCTTGCCTTCTTAAGGTGGATTAGACTTTACTGCTCTTAAACCACACCTGATCCACTTTAATGAAGAGCTGAATCCCACAAAACTGTCCATCTTTAATGTTTATACCCATCTCTCTTACTGACATTGGCATTTTGTGCACATTTATTTTAACTTCTATTTTGACGTATATTATATTTTATATCGTATATTTTATATTTTATAACACAGGTAGTTTCCTCTGGCTCCAATAAAGTTTACTGACTCTGAAGAGGCACCCATCCTGAAAGCACCTGTTTGTGCTCCCAGGTTCCTCAGTTAACTGTTAAGCATGCAGACTCTTGCCTGTTATTTATTAATGAACCCTGAAAGACCGCCTGAGCAGGTTCTCGTTCCCACAGTCCATGAACAAATGTCAACACTGGGCTCCACAAGTCAGTACACGCTCTGCACACAGATACACCTGTACCCGTCCTACAGCACTGCTGCACCATCCCTCTGAGATTTGACATTTTCCTCTGATTGTTGACATTTTTAGATTGTTTTTTAGATTTTTCCCTCTAAGAACCACTCACAATATTTGTTTTTTTTGGAGTAAAAAGTCAATTAATGTAAACATGTCCATTTTCCAACCTCTTTTTACTCTTTAAAAGGAAAAGAGGCAGTTTCTGACACTGTGCATTTAAGATACATGGAAATTACCTCTGTTTTGATTGGCTGTACCATGGACCATTAAGAATGTCATCCAAACTGAAACCTTTCCCAAAAACTTCAGTGGAAATTTGTTGGTGTTGAACGTCAGTAGGCTGGATAGACGGATCAATGGAAATGTTTTGGTTGTTGTGACTTCACTGGAGCAGTGAACTCCAAACAAGCTGTTAGATTTCCATATATGGCCATTAAGGACTGAAGGGGAAATGGTTGGATTTGAAACAGCTATTTTGTAAATTAGCTGAAACAGATGTGTTTTGTTTTCCAGGACATGGCCCGTAATTATTCTCCATTAGGGTTAAATGGTCACTGACATTTCTGTGTGTGCTTCATTGTAATCAGTTTTTGGGAAGTTTAGTTCAGTCAAGGATGCAATGAAGTCACCTGGGGTTTTTCAGAAATATCCCGGTAAAGTCTGTGTTCGTCATTCAGTAAAAGTCCTAATTAAGAACTGTTCACAGTGGAGGTGAATGGAACCAGATTTCTGTCTCTAAAAACTTCCCCACAGAAAGTTATTCTATGAAACAGTTATCGTTTCACCACCAAACACCTGAGACGCTGTTCTATCAGGGTTTTGAGAGGCTTTGTGTCCTAAAACTAAAAATAATTTAGTTCAGATTTACTATTTTACTGTTTACTGTTTTATCATTATCAGCATCCATATAAACACGGAGCTTCACTGGAGGTCAATAGTGAAGAAAACAGCTTGAACTTTGTTGGAAACGTCTTACAATAAATAATTTCACACTAAATCCACTCTTAATGATTCTGTTAGTTGAACTATTCTGTTAAGGTGGTTCCTGACCTTCTTAGTGCTCTCCAGTCATCACAGGTCATTGAGTTTTACCTGTAAATACTTGCGTTCCTCATTCAAACACACATTTTGACCGCAATACACTTTTTATTTATTTGTGTTAAATCGTATTACATTAGTGTTATAAGTGTTAAAAATGTTAGTGTTGTTTTAGACAAAGGAATAAATGGTGCCCAGATAAACAGCTTCATAGATTATTTATAGGTTATATGATACATTATTCTTCAGAGTAGTGTCCATTACATTTATGCTTATAGGCGGTTCTGCTCCTGGCCCCTCCCTGCCAAAGATTTCAATATAAATTTCTTATCGTGACATGCGCTGGCTCGAAGAACCGAACTTATGCTACGTGCGTTATAGACTGACTACTTCAAGCGCTACACACGCACACTGACACGCACGCAGCGCTCCACAGGGGCATTGATCTCTACAATATACTCTTCAGTGTTATGGAGTTGGCTACATGCTTTATCCAGGTGCTTTTTAGATCAGTGCCCCTGCACAGTGCGGCGTGATGTAAAATTCGCTTGAGAAGCTTCTCACGACCAGCCTCCACCCTGATGGCAGTGCTGTGACACTTGGCAGCTTGTCAGACAGCGATTCTGCAACGGGAAAGCTTTATCACACGTTATGAGATCTTTTTAAACTTGTTATCTAAAGCATTAATAAAGTTTGAATTAAGTAAAGAATATGTCCAACATATGTTTTATAATTTCTTGGATTTTCAAGACGTGCCACCTGGATCACATTTTAACGTCAGGTAGCCTAACATTTTTATTAGGTAATATAACACTGTCAAATAAGCTAAAATGAGAGATAATTACATTTGGAAAACAGATTTCTGACATGTAAACAAAGCAGGTTATATGTTTTGTATGAGGGGAGGAATTATCATAGCAGCAACTCTTTGTAGGAGAATAAAATTCATAAAATAAATATTATCCGGTTTACCAGCTCGTCTCTTTGACATTTCCTCTAAATCAGATCTAATCAGTTTCATCTTTGCCTGTAAAAGTTACGTCACAGCCCAGAGGACTTTGCCTTAGAGTCTTGACCAAAACACCCTGCAGATAAACAACAGTGTGTAAAAGATATAAGTCAACCCTTTTCACCACATTTCTTCATATTTTGCTTTGAATCAACTTGTTGGTGCAAAAATACTATAATTTGTTTGACAAACTGTCTTATCTTTGGCTTACTGAGTAGATTAAATGAAAAAAGTATACTTGTACCACCAGTAAACTGATCAGCGCCTGATCATCTGGAATCATCTGCTCCTGGTTCTTCACTGGATCAGGACTTCAGTTGGATGCTCTTTGTTCTGTTTGAATTATTCATACGGAGGTCAGTGTGTGGCTTATCTGACCAAAAAAAAACATTTCTCTGAAACTGGTCAGGTTCAGTGAATGAACAGGAAATGATAGTTTTGAAAGTCCTTCACAAATCCTGGAGTACTGTTCCTTAAGACCACATTAAAAAGCCAAGAAAGTCTGGATTTTTGGAAGAAAAATTTGCAGAAATGAGTGGCTGCTCAAGACTTTTGCACAGTACTGTGTACTTATAATGCTAACATTTAAAAATGTACTTTTGTTCAACACTTTCCATCATTATCTGTGGAACTCAGAGTTCTCATTTTAAAATGTGACATTCCACTGTTATCTCTTATCTCAGCCATTCCTGTCTTCACCGCAAATGCTCTCAATGTCTGAAAAAAAAATAAAAAAGCAAACAGTCTCAGTTTCAGTCTCGGTCGGTCCAGACTAACATTTACCCACTTTAGCCACAGAGCATCCTTTGGTATTTGTTTACTGACTTCAGTTCAACTTTGAATTCAGTCTTCAGGCAGTGCCTTCCTCTGCAGTTCCCTCAACCTGTCTGATGGTGGCATCTGGAGTTAAAGGTAAAGGCCAAAACACTGGTGCTCAACCAATTAGCACGGCTGTTATGATTCAAATTCATCCAGTCATTCTCATAGGCTGAACCAAATTAAAGTCTTGAGCCACCCCTCATGTCTTCATATTTTGCTTTGAATCATCTTGTTGGTTCAAAAATAATATATTCTGCTTGTCAGATTCTCTTAGCTTTGACATATTGAATATAATAAATGAAAGTAATGGGAACAAATGTTTTACTGTGACAGGCAACATAGTGCCTAAAGATACAAGGAGCCTAAATAAAGGGGTTCTAGCCATTCAGCATTCAGCACCACCAGTATACTGATCACCGCCTGATCATCTGGAATCATCTGCTCCTGTTCCTTAACTGGTTCAGGCGTTGAAACCGGTCAGGTTAAGGGACTGGACTGAAAATTAGAGAGTCTTTGAAAGTCCTTCAGGAAGCCTGGAGAACTGTTCCTCAAGACTACATTAATAAAACAAGAACGTCTGGACCTTTGGAACCAAATTGTGCCGAAAAGGGGGGTGGGTCAAGACTTTTGCACAATATTATATTTACTTATGAAGGCATGTTCTGGATCATGAATGGACTCAGATGACCACACCTAAACAAATGAACTGAGAAACTCTGAAACTGAAGGGCGTTTCGGACATTTATTATTCTTCACGTTTCGGTTATTTCAGTTATTTGTTCAGGAGAATTTAAGAGCCTGTAAGAGCACTGTTGGATAATATATGGTTTGCACTGAGTTGTCATTAGAGTATGCGGCACTTATATCTACCCAACAATGAAATCTTTATCACCTTTCTGTAAAGATGACCCATTTTATTTTACATGTGTGTTTAGCATGGTTCAAAACGTAGTAACACATTGTCATAATAATATGGAAATAAACTGCAATAGTAATTTTGACAACAATATTTAGAAATACACTGAAATAATAATAAAACAATTTCCTTTGGGATAAATAAAGTTTTCTGATTCTGATAATTTAGAAATAAACTGAAATGATAATTTAGAAAGAAAACTGAAATATACATTTTGAAATAAACTGAATAATTTAGATGGAATGATAATTTACAAAATGTCTTTTTTGCATTTTACAAGAATGTAAAACTAACAGGAAATAAAGCTTGAAAATGTATCATATGTATGATGCTTTTAGTTCATTTTTGGTTGATTTTAGTTAATTCAAAGTTGCTTTAAGTCCATTTTAGATTCTTTTAAGACCATGTTAAAATGATTTTTGTTCCTTTTATGTTGATTTTAGTTGATTTTATATTTATTTTAGCTTTATCAGAACACAGACTAGCTGGAGCCCATCTTAAAAGTCCAGCTGCTGGAATTCTGCCTCGTTTCTTGGGGGAATAATCTGAGATCAGGTATCTCGTCTTGCTCCTTCCACAGACAAAGGCTGGAATTGTGCTGCTTCCACACGTCTTACTGAGCAGATGATTCTGCAGTTTTTTTCTCAAGGTTAGAAACGCACTTATATGAGGTGGCAGTGGAGTCCCGTTTAAGACTGAGAGCACAATGACAGGACAGAGAGCTAATGTCAGTATAAAGAACGACTGTCTTGAAACAGGACTCTTCTAATATCTCAGGTAACAAAGCTAATCCCATCGAGTCACTTCAATTAACATTTTTTGGCAACCTCTGGCCTGTTGTTGTATTCAAAGATAGAAACAGGAGGAAAATAAGCCAGCAGAGGCTTTCCATGTCCATTTAACCATTTAATATCCAAGACCCCACAGTCCCACAAACTCTGAATAGCCACCAATTTACATTCATTATTAGACATATTAAGTCTGAAGTCTAATAAAAACAATAAGCTCTCGGTGGCATTCTAGTACTGTTGCACTTCCATCTTCTTTTATTGATTTTCTATGTAATACTTTTATGTATTTGTCTCTTTTATTTCTCGTATGGTTATATTTGATTTTTATTCAATTCCTGTAAAGCACCATGAATGACATTTGTGTGTGATAATGGGCTATATAAATACTCTCGACTTGACTTGACTTGACTTGACTTGACCATCAGGGCTCTAAAAATGGCTTGGTTTTGAGGGTGCCCCCCATGGCAAAAGGAGTCCTTCTCTTATACCAGTGCAAAGATGATGCCATCGTGGTCTGACTCCACCTTCGAACTTCTAGGAAGTATAAAGAAGGTAGAATCTGTTTCTCTCTCTCCCTCCCTCCCTCCCACTCCAGCCTCCTTTAAAGAAAGCTTCATCCACCACTGGGAGCCGGGGAGAGATCTAATATCGCGTCTGATTTTCCGGGGCTCACACACACACACACACACAGAGGACCTTCAGAGTCTGCAACGCTCCGGAGGCAGGATGGCTTCAGCCGGCCTGCAGATCTTGGGCATGATCCTGGCGGTGGCCGGCTGGCTGGGCGTGATGGTGGCCTGCTGCCTGCCCATGTGGCGCGTGGCGGCGTACGTGGGCCAGAACATCGTGATCACGCAGGTGGTCTGGGAGGGTCTGTGGATGAGCTGCGTGGTCCAGAGCACCGGCCAGATGCACTGCCAGATCTACGATTCCATGCTGGGGCTCCCTGAGGACCTCCAGGCCGCCCGTGCCCTCACGGTGGTCTCTACCTTCATCGGGGTGGTGGGCATCGCTCTGGCCGTGGCGGGGGCCAAGTGCACCAATTGTACCTCGGACGTGTCCAACAAGCCACGAATCATGCTAGGGGCTGGGGGGGCCTTCATCGGCGCCGGCCTGCTGCTGCTGGTGGCCGTGTGCTGGACGGCCAACACCATCATCCTGGACTTCCACGACCCTCTGCTCCAGGAGACCCAGAAGAGGGAGTTTGGGAACTCGCTGTACTTCGGCTGGGGTGCCTCCTGCCTGCTGATCCTAGGGGGAGCCATACTGTCCTGCTCGTGCCCTTCCAGAGGACGGAGGGAACCTGATTCTGCCAGAGCAGATTACTCTATGGTGAAATCTGCGGTGAATGGATACGACAGGAGGGACTATGTGTGAGCCACCTTGCCTGGTGACTGAGACAATCAGAACTGAAGACACTCGATGGACCACATATCTGTGATGTTGCTAAACAGGTGGCGAAGTCATGTAGAGTCAGATCAATCAACTGTCAGTCCGCAGGTACACCTGGTGGTCTAAAATGGGGAATTATACACAAAACTGTACCTTTGAATGAACCAGTCCAACGACACGAAAGCAGTCGCATTTGTTTTTACAGATTTCTGCATTAATAAATAGTGAGAGTGTGTTTGGTGTGAAACTCACTGTGGACATGAAAGGAACCAGATGTCTGCCTCTAATAGCTCCCTCAGAGAACGTTATTCCATTAATGACACCTGAGACTTTTTAGTCCTTAAACTAAACTCATACATGGTGGAGGGATACATGTAAGTTTACAATAGTCCCCAAAGAAAAAATCGGATTTAATCTCTCTGCTATTTTAGCATCATCCACATTCTTATAAACACTTCTTATAAACCAGAGACACGTGGAGCTTCACTGGGGGTCGATAGTGAATAAAACAGCTGTGTTTTGTGCTGGAGACGTCTGGTTCCACTCACCACCACTGTAAAGTCTCTGCAATAATGCATTTCATGTCCAGCACGAAATAAAACACGCACCTTTAAGGAAAATAAGCCTAACCACTTAAAGTGAAAAGTGTCTAACACTGATTCTGTGGCGTTTTCCACTACAGCAACAGATGAATATGCATTTATTTGTTTGAAATTGATGGTCAATACAAGGCTTGGAAATGTTACCACATTAAAATAATAAAAAAAAGTTTATCAGAGAACAATCAACACGTGAATGCCTTCTGTTAATTTAGACTGTTTTTTCTTCTCCATCATGAAGACAAGCCTCCCAGACGAGTGCAAGAAATGGGAAACTGGAGACTCCTGGCTGGTTCAGCTAAGAGTTTGCAGAGTGACCCATATCACTTGAAATCTACCCAGGTTATGAGGAGCTGCTACACTTTCAAAATTAGCTTCTCTGTCTCAGCGTGGACGTGACAATGCCACCATTGTTCTGGAACCTTCTGCTACTCCTTTGTGTCCTCCTTAACTCAGGGGAGCATGACTGAAACCAGCCACCATGAGATGAAAGCACCTGCCCTGTTCCTGGGTAGATAGCTATCCAGGCCCAGTCCTCAATAGCAGCATTGATCAGTGAAACTAACATTTAGACTCTTAGGAGGTCCAGTTTTGTTCCTGTCTTTTGTTTAGTTGCATTCTATAGCAAAAGAACTCCTAGCCAAACATGCTTTATTTACTTTAATGTATATCATTTAAATTTGATCATCATTAGTTCCTTTGTATTAAATCAGAAGACAAATAATGATGATCAAAAGTGTTCAATATGCTTTAATACACATCGATTCAGTGTGATTATCTTTATTTGTCTTCTGATATACCCACATGAAGAAGAAATACATAAAACTTCTAAAAGTCTTTTACTGCCAGACACAAAACCTTGTGTGGCACATTCCACAAAAGTGGCCGATTTCTCATTTTCCTCATGTATGAATAAAGCACACATACACAATGCTTATATGTTGCCTATATGTTGCATATATGTTGTAGAACTATATACGGTTCACATTTTATGCATTTAATTTGCATTTTACATGCAGTTTGACTTCCATATAAACCTCATATGTAGTTATAACTGCATACAAAATGCATATTAAATCCATACAATATGAAACTTATATAGTTTTACAAGATAAGCAATGTATAAGCATTGTGTATGTGTGCTTTATTTATACATGAGGAAAATGAGAAATAGGCCACTTTTGTGGTATGTGTCACATAAGGTTTTGTTTCTGGCAAAATATGGGTAGCACTGAAGGACTCTTTTCATATGGGTAGCACTGAAGGACATTGCCAGTGTTAAATAGCACATTTATGTAGCATCTACAGTTAGCGGTTTCTCACTCACAGTTGTACATGATGACAGCAGAGCTGGTTTTACTTGTTTTAACCCTAAAAACTCGTAAAATTTTTTGAATCCTCACAGATTACCTTGCATTCCAAAACAGTTACAGTTTCAAAATAAACTGCCTACAATTCATCATCTGCAATATTGCTAGCACTGTGTTGATAGATTAGCATTTCATGTAACATCAGGCTTCCTGTTAGCAGTCAATTTCATATCTGCTTCTTATTCATACCACTCTTTTGAGAGAAATTCTCACTTCGGTAGGAATCCAAGAGGTTCATTAAATATATATTTTTAATATTCACCCTCTGCAAAGACAAGTCCAAGAAACAGTTTGAGGTTAATTAGCCCAACCTTGCACTGAAACATGACGGAATGTAATTAAACCAAAACTAGTTTAAGAAATCAAAAATGCATGTAATTTTGAAAACTAATTACTGTCAATCCTGTGTCTCACAGAGGAAAAAAGATTCAAAATAATGTCTTGTAAGTGTTGTCTTGTAAATGAGTCTTATGTGATCAAATTCGAGTCTCAAAACTACCAGACCCTTTAGATCCATAAGGTTATTAAAGAGAAGAAAACTGAGAAGCTGAACAGTAGAAGAACTTCTATCTTAAGCTGATAAATGGGGGGTTAAGGTGAAGTCAGACTTCAAAAATAATCTCCAAACAAGAAGATTTATTTCTGATGATGCAAAAGAAAACGACTATTGTGGGCAACAAAATCTTCCTCAGATTTGAGTCTTCACCCACAAAGCATGAGATCTTCCAGGCTCTATGGTCCCCTTATGGAATCTAGGTTTCAGCTTCTACAGGTTTGAAAAAGTTTAGGTCAGGCTATTGGCATGATCATGCCAGAAGCTTGAGTTTTTGCTCAATGTACTATTTTTGTTTGCATTCGGGTGTGTGTTTTGGATCACTGTCCTGCTGCAAGATACACCCCTGACCTAGTTTTAGCTTTTTGGCAGAGGGTCTTAATTAATAAAGCCTGGTACTTCTTGGTGAGCATGATGCCATGTCTCCTAAGGTTCCCAGGGCCTTTTAAGGATTCTCCTCCACACATTAACATAGGTTATTTCTGGTTGGTTCTCAGGTTTGTTCTCCATTTTAAAGGTCTTAATTACTGCCCCAACAGCAGATCGAGGCATTTTTAGGCTTGTAACTATAAGCTGATTAATGAAGGTCAGCTCACTTTTGTTTAACTTTTCCCATGTTGATAATTTACCAAGAGGGAATTTGGCCTCATTGTCACTTCATGGTTATATCCCAGTGAAATAGGAAGTCACGGATGACCACTTAAAAGGTTATGACCTCTTAAAAGGGAGATGTTAATGGAAACAAGCTTTAGGGCCGGGGGTGGGGTGGGGTGGGGGGGTTTGGGTTTTTCTTGTACGAAAAATATAGATTTTATTATACTGATAAATGTCTATGTACTTCAATTAAATTGTATATTTCACTCATGTTTTCAGTGCAAAACTGAGCTACCACAAATATTTGCAGTGTTTTTGTCCCTGTGCTTCCTTTATGCTGTAAAACCAGGCCATAAAAGGCCGAAGTAGGTCAAAAGGACGCAACTAGTGTGTGTATTCGGCAGTGTGACAACTAAATATTCATATTTTGTGACTTTGCTTTCATTTGACCGGCTGTTTGTCTGGAATCCTTTGGGTCCTCCTTCAGTGAAACAAGTAATTCAAACATCCTACTGTCAACAAATGAATCACAGTCTGTTGTCCAGCATAGGTCATTGTGTGACACTTTTATGAGGTTTTGCTCAGCATTGCCGACTCCACTTTTGAGATGAAATGTTTGCGGTTGCTCATATTTGCATACCCCTCACCCCACCCAGGCCCCAGAGGTTTCAGTGTGACATGGCAGTTATATTTTAACCAGCTGCCCCCAGGGCCTGGTTATCGATTCACTTCACATCTACCATAGGCATAAGGTTTCCATGTCAAGGGTAAAAAAAAAAGTTTATTTTGAAAACGTTGACCAATCCTCATGAGGCTTTACTTGTTCAAAACTCCTCCTTCCCCTGCTGGAGATAGTTATAAAGCATTTGGCCACTGCTGAGAACCTCCCACAGGTTATCGAATCTTTGGTGGACTCTCTGAGCAAAGGGAACAATATGGTGGCTCTGGGTTTAGAGATACTGGGCATCATGTTGTCCACTCTAGGGTGGATCACGGCCCTGGTATCCTGCGTCCTGCCTATGTGGAGCGTCACAGCCTTCATCGGCTCCAACATCGTGACAGCGCAGATCATCTGGGAGGGCATCTGGATGAGCTGCGTGGTCCAGAGCACGGGCCAGATGCAGTGCAAGGTCTACGACTCCATGCTGGCACTCAGTTCGGACCTGCAGGCCGCCCGGGCCTTGTGTGTCATCTCCATATTGCTGGGAGTGCTGGGAGTGTTGGTGTCTGTCATCGGGGCCAAGTGCACCAACTGCATCGAGGAGGAAGGATCCAAGGCCAAGGTGATGATTGCTGCAGGGGCCACATTCATCTGCGCCGCTGTCATGCAGATAATCCCCGTTTCCTGGTCGGCCCACGCAATTATAATGAATTTCTACAACCCGGTGGTGCTGGAGGCGCAGAAGCGAGAGATAGGCGCCTCTCTCTATCTGGGATGGGCGGCCGCCGCTCTGCTGCTCATAGGGGGGGCCATCCTGTGCTGTAGTTGCCCCCCGAAGGAGGAGAAAAGGTACAGTCCACCTAGCAGGATGGTCTACTCTGCCACCAAATCGGCAGCACCCAGCGGGTACGACAGAAGAGACTATGTCTGAGACGGTTCCTTACCGAAGGGAACCTTTGGTAAGACTCTAACCTTCCACCTGCTTTGGGCAGACTGGACCCCCTGAGAGAAGAAGGTCTGTGCTCTGGACCTCAGATGGACTTTGAGGCGGGTGGTACCTTTTCCTGCAGACTAGATGTTGTGTTACTGTCATTATCGTCGTCCAAAGGTCATTCAGAGAGTTGTTTTTGTATAGTTTGACTTTGGTGGGATATTAACTGTACAGCACAGTGTGTAACAAACTGTAAACATGCTTAAATTCTTGTTATTATTCTGCTGGTGACATTTATTTGCCAATTGCTGGGGTTTTTCTTCAAAGACCAAACTGAACTGTTTCTTTTTATTAAAAAAAAACCTTTGTCTGTTTCATAGTACAATAAACAACACTTTGCTAAAATGACTTTAAAATGACTGTTGCTTTAAAACGACAACAAAAACTGATGCAATTGGATACCCGATACCGTTCATTAAATGACTTTCACTGACAGGCTTCTACATTTCTACATACTCAGTGTAGTTGAGACATCAACTGAGTCAGCCAAAGTGGGATTAGTGTGTAAATGTTTTGGACTCTTGTTTCTTTACAGTGGAGATGAATGGAACCAGACGTCTCCAACACATATACAGCAGTTTTATTCACTATTGACCAAATAGTGGAGAATCTGAAATGAAATACATTTCTTTGGGGATTAGTTTGTCTCACAACACCCTGCGTGTATCCCTCCACCCACCATGAATGGGTTCAGTTTTCGGAAGGATCTCTTCTCAAAACAATGTGCAATCATTAATATTTCGAAGAATAACTTTATGTGATAGGTCTAGTTCCATTTTCCATCACAGTAAATGAATGTGAGTTTCTGAATGAGAATATTTTCATTTTATATAGTTCATAATACATGAATTTAGGAAAATCATTGAAGTGTCTGGCATAGTTTGTTTGAAAGATCTATTGCTCTAATTAATTCCAAAATACTGTTTTTTCATGCAATTTATTCAGAGAACAAATGCCATTTTCAGAATCTCACATTCTTCCACATTCAAAGTGTACAGGGGAAGGTAAACAGTCTCAAACAGGACCTCTGTGTCTTCAATAATGAGGTGCTGAGTTGGAGCTTCTGTCAGTGTAGTTATCTACCTGCCTCTCAAAGCTCTATTAGCCGTCTGTACAAGAATCTTGCCTTTGTTAAGCCCCGAGTTCAACTGTCCAAACCACATTAGGACAATGAAGCTGTTTCAGGGCAGGGAGGCTGCGGCCGGCTGCGGAATGTCAAGGTTTTCTGGGCCGTATCTCAGGCCCATCCCTGTCGTTAAAGCTTCATGGGCACTGAAATGATGAGCAAACGTCCATAAGAAGCACAAACACACAAGGGGTCATAGAGGCCACACTTCAAGACTCAAGGTAACAGCAGGAGGAGACACAGAACACTTCCAGAGCAACAATCTTCCAGGATTTCTGCATTAATTCAGCAGTTGAGATGAAAATACAATACCTCAGAATGTGTTTAGCAAGACTTATTTTTCTTTACAATGGAGGTGAATGGAACCGAATGTCTCCAGCACTGGGGGTTGATAGTTCCATTCACCTCCATTGTAAATAAAAATAAGTCTTGCTAAACACATTCTGAGATATTGTATTTTCATCTCAACTGCTGAAGCTCAATGTGTCCCTGAGTGTTTATATGGATGTTAATGATGGTGAAATAGTGAATCTGACAAAACCAGTTTCAGTTTTGTTTGGGGACTATTCGGCCTCACAATGCCCTCCCCGTGTCCATCCACCTATGGGGCGCCGTTTGTAAAAACACCTAAATCTAATTGTTAAATCTAAATCTAAATGTTAAATATTAATGTTAAATGTTAAATCTAAATGTTAAATCTAAATCTACATGTTAAAGTTACATCTAAATGTTAAATGTTAAATCTAAATGTTAAATGTAAATCTAAATGTTAAAGTTAAATCTAAATGTTAAATGTTAAATGTAAATCTAAATATTAAATCTAAATGTTATATGTTAAATCTAAATCTAAATGTTACATCTAAATGTTAAATATAAATCTAAATGTTAAATATAAATCTAATTTAGAAATGTTAGATTTAACATTTAGATTTAGATTTAACATTTAGATTTATATGTAACATTTAGATTTAACATTTAGATTTAACATTTAACAATTACACAACAACAAAATGGACCAAAACCTAACACTGTTTTTTTTTTACACATTTAGCTCTAAATGTGTGAAAATTGTGTGAACATTATGCTAAATGTTGAAAAAATGACACGTCTAAATTTGTGAAGCTGTTTTTACAAACGGCACCCCCTCTCCACCATGACTGGGTTTTAGTTTCAGGACCAAAAGCTTCTTGAAACTAGGTAGGTATCAGGGAGAACACATAACAATTTCATTACATAACCCTCTGTGACTATAAAGCTATAAGATACTTGTCTGTATATTTTCAATGTCCATCAGTTCCACAAAAGAGCCACCATTCAGACTTGAATAAGTTTTGTTCAATATTAATGAGTGAATTATGAAGTTTTTATTGGATCCTGAAACCGAAAAGAAAAAGTTCCACAAAAAGGTGAAAATCGCACAAAAAGGGAAAATCGACATTCTATGCCTACAAACTAGGACAAGGCGCTTTATAGAAGTGTGAGGACTGTCTGGATGTGGAGAGGGTAGTAACTGATTGACCACTGCACATTTTTGAGCCGCAGGTCCTCGACTGAGGAATCTCAGGAATGGCTGGACTGTTTCCATGGCCGTTTATTTTATGGTTTTAGCTATAGCTGTTATAATGCCGAGTGTCTTCCTACAGTTTCAGCGTATCTTAAGAATTTTTGGAAGGGTTTTTTCCAGCACGTCCAGCAGATTGATATTAAAATGAAATACTTTGGACATACTTCTGTTCTGAGCCAAGGCTCCAAAAAGAAGCTCCACTCCCACACTCTGTCAACTCCCTACGTACTGCACAGCCTGCACCGACTCCCTGTTCCAAGAACGTATAAGACATTATTTTCAGCCATGTTGTGAAACCTATTTTATCAAAAGTCTCCAGAAATCAGAGCAGGTTCTGTTCTGGAGAAACTCACCCAGTCTAAACTGTTCACAGTGGAGGTGCATGGAATCAGATGTTCCCTCACAGAACGTTATTCCATGAAATGGTTACGGTTGTGCCGTCTGACACCTGAGATGTCGATTTCCCAGAGTTTTGAGAAGCTTTTGGCCCTAAAACTAAACCCATTCATGGTGGAGGGAGACCTGCAGGGTGTTGAGGGGCAAAATAGGCCCCAGTAAAAAACTGATTTAGTTCAGATTTGCCTCTGTGAATACAGAGACATGTAGAGCTTCACTGGGGGTTGATAGTGAGATGACTGGTTCCATTCACCACAATTGTAAAGAAATTATAGTCTCGACAAACATCAAACGCACTCTGAACCACTCTGTATAAATCTCAGTGAGTCATTCTGTATTTCTATTTTACATTCTACATGGATCTGCTGTAAAAATGATTTGTAAACCATCTAACCCTATATTTGATGATCTAAATAATGTGCTTATGTTTTATTTATCTTGTATTGTGGCCTGTCTGGGATAATTTGCAGTAATTTGCCTCCTTCTGAGACTTTAACTCGCTTTACTTTATTGAGATGCATCCCCATGCATTAGGGAGTTCTGTCTAAACATGTAACCTTAAAACAAATTTTAAAAATGGATCCAGTTTTGTGTTCAGTGAAGCCGGACTATTTTGTTTTGGCGTCCAATCCCTGTAGAACAGTTTGCACTTTGGTGAGTTTATTGATAAGCTGCTAAGCAACCGTTAAAGTACAGGTCATGCATTTGGACATAAATCTGACCACTGAATCACTCCTGTGGACTCGGAGTTCTCTGTTTATCAGACGACGCAAGAGCCTGCAAATGCAGAAAATGGATTATTGTCAAAACTGCAGTTCCCTCTGTTTATGTTCAGCAGGCATTTAATATTAAATTATTCTATAAATATTGGATTACTTTAGAAAAATATTATTGATACAGTGGTAATATTAATAATAATAATATTTCTTCAATAGATTTATATTTATTAAAAATGCATTTAAAAGACGTTTTTTTGGTATGGTCTGCTAACATTGTGCCCAAAAGGTGGCGCTGAACCTGGTCCTTCTCTTGTGAAAATGGTAAAGAAAGTCAGAGTGTCTGAGACACTGCACTGACTCCTGAATGGATCATCCGCTTTGCCGTGGAAGAACCAATAATATAGTATTGGGGAAGGATTATTGTGATAGTATCGTATCGTACCAGACCTGCTGAGTCCCTCGCAGTCCTGTCTAAAGTCCGGCACCTCAAGGACCAACTAGTCCTCACACTTCTTGATTAATATATAGCTCTGGGGAAAAAAATTATATGTTCAGTATCTCAGGTTTTATGTTTTCTAGGTGCAGGTATTGAATGGAACAGCTTTGTCAAATTTCTAAATACAATTATTGGTTGTTAAAGCATAATATAAGGGAAATGACAAAACATTGAAGGAATAGAAATGATGCACTGTTTACAGAACTTATTCATATAAAAGAAATCTCTTGTTCACTCTGAACTTTGAGGAACTTCTAGTAGTGTTTTACCATCCAGCTGGTCTCACTGTGAGAGGAGCGTATGGATCACAGCAGTGTTTTATACTTTTCCTCAGTAAATAAGATGTGATTCAGGCGATCAGTTATCAGTTCCTCATAAAGCAATATGAGGAGCTTGTGTAAGAATTAACAGACACTGGACTGGAACGCATTCACACTCATAGAGACGCTGATTTAATAGTAAACTGCAGTGGTCTCTTTTTACAGCGCAGCAGATGAAGAAAGAAAAACAATACCTCTTCTCTCCACTCTTCAAACTGTGTTCTTTTCCTTTCTTTTGACAGGGTCTGCTAATGGGAGAAACTTAGCTGTTTAAAAGCAGGTGTTAATTTGAGTTTAGCTCTGTTTGTATGAAGAACAGGTATAGACCACTAAAGCTCTGATGTATGTACGTTGCTCTGGATAAGTGCGCCTGCCAAAGGCTGTAATTCTAACTGTATCACCGTCTCCAAAGCAGCTCCCACCTCTGTTTAAAGTTTTACTGAGCGCTACATCATATATTTACATTTTTATCGCTAATAACCTGGATTAGAGATCCTTTTTGTTGCCTTTTCTTATTTTAATTCCATTTAAATGAAGAACTTGCATCACTTTCATAACATCTCAGCTCAATTCAAGAGTCTTTAATTGTTCTTTTGTAAATAAACTTCACAACCAATCCTGTAAACCTGTTAACCGTGTACCGGGAACATGGGTTCTTATCCTTCTCGCAAGTGAGCGGAGGTTGAGGTCACTCTGTTGGTAATAAGATCCACATTCCCCCCAGTGACAGTCACCTCACAGGCTGCGCTCATTTCAGTGACTGGAGGTCTGAGCAGCTGGGGGAGCAGGTGACGGGCTGGAGCCAGGAAGGGTACGGTTACTGAACGCATGGTTACACCTCAAGACCCTTCACGGGCTCCTCCCCCACTGAATTAGTCTTGAGGCACCCGTCATTTCTTCATGGATTTCTTCCAAAGATAAAGATTTTCTTGTATTTGTTATGTGGTCTCCAGGCTTCCTGAATGACTTTCACACACATCTAACTGAAGTCCTGAACCAGGGAAGGAACAGGTGCAGATGATTCCAGATGATCAGGTGGTGATCAGTATACTGGTGGTGCTGAATGCTGAGTGGTTGGAACTCCTTT
>JBBMFX010129617.1:6868-22637 GCA_037832545.1 Rhabdalestes septentrionalis | reverse complement strand
GGTTCGGTACCCGTCCCTAGTCCTCCCGCATTGACGTCATCAATTGTGATCGGTTCCTAAGATCGGCGAGTTTAACGCGTCCCGATCGAGTCATAAAGTCTGATTATCGGCCGATACCGATCGTCCGCCGATCGATCGGAGCATCACTACCATATACATATACTTCTTTAGTGGCAGTAGCTCCATTCTGGGATCAGACCAGCCAGACTAGCTTGTGGTTCCTGATCATGCTGTACAGGATCAGTGTATATATCAAGCTAAACCATTTCTTTACTGGGTCCAGATGCATTTGTAGGTGAAAACTTGGGCATCCCTGGTACAAATTACCCATTTGTTATAGATGAAAAGACCTGACTGGTCCGAATTAAATTAATTTTTATTTGACGACCACTAATAACTGTCTACTTATAGCTAATTTACTTTATCAGGACACATTTTAGAGAGCAGCCAGGTGCTATGCTTTTTGACTCATCAGGCCTTAACCAAAGCCAGCTGTAGAAAGGTCCAGAGCATAAAAATTTAGGGGTCTGTGGTCATCTAAACAACTGCCCGAGGATCTGAAACTGAAGAAAACTGAATCTTACAAAACAACAAAACAATATAAACATTTCCTTCAGGGTCTGAAATATTATTGAAATGGAAATGAAGGAGTTGAAGTAAAGATTAAATCTGGAAGAAAAACTAGACTTTCATCGACCCAACTTGCTGCCAAGGGCCAACAGGAAGATTTGGCTGAGAAGACCAATGCACTGGCCCATTGCACAAACACCACCTACACAGAAGATGACCTTAACTGAGATAGAGTTCAGCCTCTGAAGTGCTCAACACAAACAGAGGCATGTTGGACTCAAGTGAGCAGTCTTATAAATCAAAAAGCTCTTTGGCAACAAATACCAAAGTCTTGTTTGTGAAAGCATTTCTATTAAATGACACCGTGACATTTTAAGCATGGAAGTACATCTATCACACTTTGCAGCCATGTGGCAGCCAGTAACAAAGGAAATGTTCAGGAGAACCTGAAGATTTTACACTAAATATCTCCCAGTATTAGAGAATCCTGGAATTCGATGTTCACACCTGTTCCATATTTTGTGTTTTAGTTGACCCAGTTTTATTAATTATTTATTCTTTCAATTTTTGTAACCACTTAATCTTTACTATGGTCGCGGGTCCCCGGGTACGAGGCAAGGAGTCACCCTGGGTGGGGCATCAGTCCACTGCAGTTTCAGACTAGGTATTAATAATATATATTTATAAAAAGTGGCCCCATTATTATTAATAAATCTTTCTCTGCATTTAACCCATTCACCCAGTGAAGCAGAGAGCTGCCAACAATGAGGGCCACCTGGGGAGCAGTGTGTGGGGACAGTATTTTGTTGGGATTTGAACCCACAACCTTACGATTGCATTCTGTTTCTGCATTCTATACATGAAACACTGCAGACCTCATGCACTAAGCTTTTTTGCATGAGTTTCAGGAGCAAATCAGTGCATTCTGCCCACACATTCTTTACCAAACCAGGCAAAGGATGATTACGCATTTTGAGCAAAATACAGATTTGAGCACAATGCATTCTTCCTGAGAGAGTACTGCACAAGACTTGTGCAAAAAAATATGGGGTTAGATATGGTTGATTTCATGTTTTGCTCCATTCACTAAAGTTTCAGACACTCGTGGCAGCTAGTTTTGCATCAGTCCTCCACCACTTTTTAAACCTAGGAGTAAACTTTCTTTAACACCAGGAGCAGATACTGCGGTTAGATGGACACGTGCTAAAAAGAGAAACAAAATGCTATAGTGAGCATGGCACACACACACATACATCCACACCTCTGATAGGCAGCTCAGCTTAGAAAAGTGTGTTTAAATGACAAGCAAATTGGATCACGGATTAGTCAAGAACAAAAATATGAGCAGTGTTCCTAACTGTGTGATCTATGAATAACTGCAGTGTTCGTTCTTTTCTGTTCTACCGTACTCAGACCTGTAGCTGCTGACAGACGGGGTACGTGTGAGCAGGACTCCCCAAAGTGGCCCCTGAGCCAAAGTCAGCCCTCAAGGACGCTGGATTTGCTTCACTAACTCCCTCAGACAAGGACAGGACACATACTTTTCTTATTTTTTACCATAACCCCCAAAGATTGATTGTTTTATTCATATATAATTTATATATATTTGAATTTGAGGTGAGGAATTGTTGTAGCACACATTGGCAGATGATACAGCTTCCCCTGAGGTTGAAGAGTTGCAAACTCTGTCAGTTACAAATATTGTTGCAATAAAATCTACAGGCACAATTTCTCAGACACATATGACAGGCAAGGAAGCGGAGAAGAATAAACCTAAGAGCCAACAGTGAATGCTGAACACAAGTTTGAACCAGATTCCTATTAGTTCAGATACAGCAAAGTGCTTCAACACTTCGGTCACTCATTTTACATCCAACAGCCTGAGGCCTTACAGCACTGTCAAAAAATAATCTGTATCAAAACAAGATAAGAACAGAATCGCAATCCATATTAAACCAGCCCTGAGGTAGCGTGATTATATCTTATTTGGAGGTCACAAGTGATTCCCATCCCTACTTGCCACTGACTGCATGCTGTAGAGCATAACAGGTGGGTGACAAGTGGTACTCAGACAGAGATTTACATTTACATTTACGGCATTTAGCAGACGCCATCATTCCTAACTACAGGGGACAGTCTCCCTGGAGCAACTCGGGGTTAAGGGTCTTGCCCAGGGACCCAGTGGTGGTGCTGGAGGTAGGATTCGAACCCAGATTTAGACAGTATTGTCCTTGTGGACGACATTCCTGATTGTTGCTGCTTATGTACTCTGTGTTACTTGCATTCATCATTCTACGTCCAAGATATCAAGTAAAGTAAAGTAAAGTAAAGTAAAGTTGCGTATTTGGTCACATGTGAACACACCACAGCACACAGTGTGAAATTCTTTCTCTGTATTGAACTCGTTCACCAAGTGAACCACCAACGAGGGGCACTCTGGGTGCTGTGTATGGGGACGGTACCTTGTTCAAGAGTACCTCAGTGGTGCCTGTAGCAGACCTGGGATTTGAACTCACACCCATTTGATAACAAGGGGAACTCCCTAACTATTTAGCCACTAGCTGCCCCGGCATAGAAGGCTTTTCAGTTTTCCTCTCTTTGCTACACGATGCAAAAATCATAAAATTCAATATTTAATTACACAGTAAAATCCGCAATTAATTACACAATAATATGGAGGTTGCACAATTAAATTCAAGATAGCATCACTTCTTTTAATCAAGGACAGAATGAAAGTCAGACAGATTAATTCATATTAATATTTAACATTCGTTCATTTAATATTCGGCATTCGTTGTTACATTTGTTGATAACTGTGTCTTTAAAGAGTCACTGCAGTAAGAAGGAATGGAGTTGTTTTCTGGTGTGATTGACAGGCGAACAGGCCACTCACCTGGCTCTCTGCTGCTCCAGCAGCTGCAACTTCTCGGAGAGCTGCCTGTTGTCGTCCCTCAGAGTCTGACACTCATCCATCAAAGAGCGACACTCTTCCTTCAGCTGCCCCACCTCCCCTGCACACACACAAATGCACGGTTTCAGTAAGGCTTCCAGAGAATTCCAAAGGGGATCTTATAATTTCTCCTGTATTTCAATACACTCCAGAAATGTTAACTGTGTTTATTGTAACAATTAATATGAATCTAACTGTGTAAACAATAACTGCGTTTAATATCACAATTAATATTAATGTAATTGTATAAACATTAACTTTGTTTAATGGAACAAAGACATGATACACGTCCATTTATTGCTTTTGTTGCTGTGCCTTTAAGAGAGATGCACAGCACTGTAATGGCCTTCTTCTGAGAAAGTGAATGATCTCTGTTCTGAAGTATAATGAGCACACCATGTTCAAAACACTCAGTCCTCCGGAACGCCAGACAAAACAAACTTCAGACGCTTTTTCAGAAGCATGGATGATTTAATATGCTTTAATAGTATATTTGGATCTTAATAGGAACAGGGCATTTTAATTGTATTCCCATTGTAAATAAAAATAAACATGCTGTTCCTATTAGGAATAAAATAAAGGCATCCAGATTTCTGACAGGAGCAGCTGAAGACTGTTTTGACATGGCAACCACGATGAGTCCAAAAAACTCACTATAAAATTCATTAAGAAGTCACATCATAAGATTTTGTTCACTGGAGAGCAAAAGAGGATAAACTTGACAGCACATTATAGTAAATGTGATTTTATTTTGAAAAAGCAAACTATAGTTCATGAATATGCACACTTTAAAGATTCCATGTTATTCATTGTGTAAGCATGTTACTTTTTTACTTCCTTTATGGCATCTGTAGTGTTTTATTCAATAATAACAGTTGCAATTAATTTTTAAATAACTACATTTTTATTTATCACACAGAATTAATGTTTCTTACTGATAAATGTAAATTCTGATTGGCTGCTCTGTGCTGTGCCCCAGTATGGACTGAAACACTACTGAAACACTACTTATTACTTCATCATGAGTGGACAATGTTGGTAAATGTGTTGTTTTCTCCAACATCACAAAGTAAATATTAAGTTTTGAAACTTTATCAGTGTTTATGTACTTTATTGGCCTTTGATACAGAGCTATGAAAAAGCTTTTGGCATCTGATAAAATGGTATGTCATAAATCTAATATGGGTGTAATGTCATGTGTGAAGAAAGTATTTATTTATTCTAACATTAGAATAAATCGAAATAGAACACCTTGTGATTTCACACTTTATTTTTCACAGCTGCTTGTTTATGCGTTACCTCATTTAACTAATCAACCCTTCACTAAATCAAATCAGGTGCTGTGGGTGAAACTCCATCTGATGAAGACCGGGAACCAAACTAATTCCATTCTTATTAACTCACAGGCTTTCTTTTGATTTATTTATTTTATTAAGTCTTTCTTTTTATTGATGTATTTTATTAAGTCTTTATTTAAGCTCCCCAAGGCCTTGGTACACTATTGTAGACCAAAAAAACGTATATGCAAGTATTTTTTCAAGGTAAGGTCCTTTGCAAATAAGGCAGGGTTCCTTATAAGTGCAGTCCAGCTCCACTGTCCTCCTGCACTGTCAGCCTGACCCTGATTCCTCTGCCCTGCCTCACCGTTTGCATATCCCTGACAAAGTCACATGGCAGCAGGCCTGCTTCCTCTAATCCCACAGGCATCTCCATAGCACAAACAACCTTTATCTATCTCTCCCTGCAGTCCATCAGCGTGATAAGTGAGTGTGTGTGTGTGTGCGTGTGTGTGTTAGTCTGAGATAAATAACCACAATAGCTTTCCACACTGGCCATCACATCACATAAGGGCATGCAGAAGATCTGCAGACAGCTTAACTGTTTTACAGTTTGTCCACTTCTCCTGTCCCCAGATCCGAAGGGAACAGTCAGATTGCCTTGAGTCCAGTCCCTCACTAGTGTTGAATTCAGGCCTGAGATCAGTCCGCAGGGCCGAGAAGTCAGAAGCATGCTGTTTACAGTACACATCTTAATATAGTAAAGAGCAGAAGCCGCTCAGAGAGCCTGCTGAGCTGAGGGAATTTCAGCACACACGTTAGCGCTGAGACTAATGCCTCACTCAAGGCCTTCTGTCGCGTCTTTATGACATTACAACATGCCATGTGGATCTCAGGGCGTGCATTAAAATCACAGTTCCAACGAGAACATGAATGCACTGCAAGTCTATAACTGCATCTCAAATCAAGTGCGTCGAGTTTCTTGCTTCTAGTGCTAGTAATGTGTTCTCAATGGGAGGTTTAGTACATTATAGGGCAGTAAAAAACAGTAAAAGAACTACAAATACACTCACCAAAAATTAAATGTTCATTTTGACATGTTCACTTCTACCACAGAAGTCAGCAGTTTGCTTTATTAACGCTAAACGTAAATTACCTTCTTTCTAATTGGCTGCTATGTATTGTGACTTGTTAAAAAAGAGGGACGTGGACAGTAGTGATGTACGATACCACTGATAACAAGAAATAAAACTAACTTGAAAAACATAAAATTTTCACACTTTTCCTCGTTCATGACTTTCTTCTAATTTAGTCTATCGCAGTAATAAAGTTACTTTCCACTGAGTTCCTGTTAATGATAAACTACACATCTACCTCAAATGACAAAAATATCGATATTTTAATGCGAGAATCGATACTAAAACAGAAATACCCGGTATTGTAGGAATCGATATTTCAGTATCGATCCGCACATCACTAGTGGACAGAAACTTATAAATTCATTGTGTATGGACAGCATGTTTTGAAACTGGCATCTGTGAAATGATATTTTAAGTATGTATTCATGTATGTAATATGGTGGTCACAGGCTGGCACAGTAAAAAATGAATTCGCTTTTAGAAGTGTCGTGGAAAAATCAGCATTTATTTTTCCTGTGATTAATTTCTTTTGAATAAGTGTTTTATTCTGTATCCCTTTTACACTGTTTCATTCATTTTTATCCTGAGTTTCTGAGCTGGAGAGGTTTTCTTCAGGGACGTGTTGATATGATAATGTCTTAGATGTCTTAAAAAATGTCTTAAAATATTCGAATGTTTATCAGAAGTTCTCTGTCCTGCAAAGTCAGTGAAGGCCGTCTCTGGAAAACAGGAGATTTTGGGTTACCGTGGAGACTGTGCGAGAGGTGACGTCCTGCTCAGTCAGCATGAGTGACAATTAGTTTCTCCAATGGACTTTTTACACCTCCTGAGGGGTCGTCTTCTAGAGATTAGGTCAGGATGGGGAGACAGATTGTTTGTGTCTCTGTGTTCTTTTATCCTGCTCCCCATCTGCAGATGTCCCAATACATCTTTCATATGATTCAATTTGAGCAAAAAGGACTCTGTTGGTTCTTTTCAAGTCTCTGCACCCCAAGGAGGATATCTTGTGAGCCCTGACAGAAGCAAAAACAGTTTTAAATGTGTGTTTGGACATTTGTTCTGTACACTTTCTCTATGCAACATGATTTGAGCCCTAAAAACAGCACTGACCAGCTGATACTAGCAGTTCCAGCATGTTTTGTGTTTTAGAAGCCAGTCTTCTTGTCATCAAGCATTACTATGCTGGGTGAGCAGCTTCACTGGCCCTAGACCAGCACTAACCGGCACAAGCCAGTTTGAATTCCTTGCTGGTCTAAGCTGGACATTTCTACAGAGATTTGTAATTTTCCCTTTAAGAATATGCAGCTGTAAATGTAAATGTTACAATGCTAATTAGCTTGATAAATTAGCTGAAGCTAACTGCTAACAATTATATGCTTGCTGTTCCTCATTATAATGAGAATATATATGCACATATAAAATTCTGCCTATATTCTCACAGATGCACAAAAATAATATTCAAAATCTGTTTAGCATTGAGAGTATATACTCTCATTAACATTACAATAAATACAACTAAAAACAATCAAATTAGGACTCAATCAGTCCTTCATTAACTTCAATTAGATTCTGATGGAGTTTCACAATCCAAACAATGTCTGGAGGAACCGAGGAGTAATTTAGAACCGAACCTGCGTCCGCCTCACCAGCTCACAACATAACTACTTTTTTACAAACAAAATCCTGACACGTTTTACTGCTTTCTTGTTTGTTCTTCTCATGTTAATGTTTTGCCAGCAGAAAGATAGTTCATCACACGCTGAGATAAAGGCTTTAAATAATTTGCATAGGTGCTTTTTGCACAGTGGCTCTGTTTAAAATGCCCGCGGCGTCTCGAGCTCCTGCATGAGGCGGGAATAAAGAGGCCATTGTGAGCTAAAGCAGATGATCTAATGTTTTATTTCATTTAGAAGAAGGTTTGTGGGATGTTGGTGGGTAAATGTGCCTTGAGCAGAAAGAAATGTACCATTCTCTGTTGTAGTCACTGTGCGTGTTACACTAAATGCTAACTTTTCTATAAATACCTGTAAATGTGACAGAAGCAAAGCATTTTCAGCAGCAGCAGCAACATCATCATTAGATAATATTACCGTTAAATTACACACACACACACACACACATACAAACACACACACACACAGGGAAGGTATATGGAAAAAGTGATTCCGAAACTTAAGAAAGCATTTCGCTGAATACATACCATTCACAACGAGCACATAAAACCCCAATACAGTATTCTTCTATTTAAAACCTTTTTTGCTGCACAGCAAGTGTTTCTTTCTCAATAACATTAATATTAGGATAAATACAAATAACATTAACTTATATAACAGTGATTTTATATATCATCATGTTCCTTTAACCATTTCCAGACCTCTTTTCTCATGAAAGTCAAGTCAAGTGTTCCCATCTAATCCCTGCTTTGGTTCAGTCAATTCTTCAGTAGATTAAATCCGTGTTGCTACAAATATAATTCCACAAATCCACTGTGAGTTCTGGCTAACGACATGAAAGAGGACTCTGGTGAAATACCCATGCACCTCCAACCACCCCACAGCTACTTTTTAATACAGAAGACTTTAGAGGGTGTTATCTCTGCATTTATTTTAATTCCACACAAATTAGCATTAGAATAAAAGCAAACAAACAGAGCAGAACGGCCTTGTGAGCAGAGCATGTTAGCTAAAAGGCTAATAGACCATACCATCAATATTCTGAAACATTCTTTATGATGCACTGGGGTCTTTTCAGACTTCCAAATCTGTTACATGAGATAAAAGACAGCCGTGTTTGCGCCTGTCATGCTGAGTGATAGGGGAGGACAGTTCGTCCCGCCCATCATGCATTCTTGGGCTCCTGGTCACTAATTGCTGCGGCACCGCTGGTGAGATTGAACTCACAGTGTCCTTAAAAACTGGGCAAACAGTTAGACAGCTCCATCACTGAGGACCCTTGATCAGATTTGAAACCACCTATAAATGTGATTCAAATCTTAATAGAGAAGGTTGAATTTCATGTGGCTGCTTTCACTTCAGACTGCTGAGAATCTGTCCGACTCGATTCAAATATGCTGTAAAACGGGACTGAGCTGCTTATTTGGACAAGGCCCCTTTCTCTAATCCTGATGTATCAGCCTAATCCCCTCCCACAACCCCTACCCAGCATTAACCCTATAATTGTTGTTTAATAAGTGCTTGTGTCCATAGCCTGGAGGGATTTCTGTCACATCAGAGAAATCCATCACTACAGACCAGAGCTCATATCCACTGAATGAAATGAGGAGGCTTATGAGATGCATCACCAGAGTAAAGGATTCTGTTTAAAAGGGGCAATTATTCATCATTAGGTCAGGCAAATAACAGCAGATAAGTAGCAGGAGATACGCAAGTGAAAATATGGGCTTTTGGTAAAGAGGTTTGGATCACAGCCGTGTCTTTCATTCTCACATACACACACAAGCGGAAACATTGACTCGTTAACATCCTGCGATTCACTGGATGCTTTCAGGGACGTGGTGTGTGTTTCCTCTGCAGATGTCAGACAAGCTTTTAGCTATGTAACACTTCTGTAATACACACATACACACTCAATACTGTTTATATACACATGGAGCTCTCCCCATCTGGGTAAGACTTTAGTACACACACACACACACACACACACACACACACACACACATACACACCCCTTTTACTTTCCTTGCAAGCAGAAGAACACACTGATCATTAGAATTTGCGCCAAAACATATACAGATTTATGATTCAGTTTTTATTCTTAAGGCTCTTTACACACTACATACTATGAATCTTTTTTTATCTTCCATGTAATTCTGAACGCAAGAAACTGACCTACCTAACATCTTGCTGGTGACACATTCGGACAGTTCGGCTTTTCTTAACTTTTCTTTTATTCATTTTTAGCATTCAATATGTACCCAAAATATTCATTGAGTCTGCATGTGCATGCAGGGCAGTAAACCGTATCAGCATGTGGAAGCGGAGTTGTATGCTGATTTCTACATAAGAGCCCATTAAAATTAGGCCTTCAGTTCGGGACATGAACATCAAAACATGAGGAAAGTACACACTACCACTATGATATTAATTCATGGGATTTCACCAACTATAATTAAAGGCTGAAGACAAGTATGCAGTTGGTGCAAGTAGACCAATGATATTATATAATATAAATGTTTCCTAACCAGAAATACTGAAGGCGTACTCGTGAGGGTACCCCTTTCATATCAGAATGAGGCTGGTAGTTAATCAAAGCCTGCTCTTCAGATCCTCACCAGTGGGAGAGCTCGCTTGGCTCGCTTATCTAAGTAGATACCACAAAGAAAAATTTTTTCCGGATTTTAACTGTTTGGTTTCCAATCAAAGTTTAACAATAAAGAGAATTGCTAAAGAGAATAAACAGAACAAGCATCATTACATTATTAAAAATGGCCTACACGGCCCAACCGATCCAGCCTTTATTGTTGGATGCACTGTGAGAGTTTGGAGCATGCAGAATTCACATTGCTGATCATTTATTTAGTCACAGTAAAATTATGAAGTTATGAAAAATCACAGTATAAGGTCCATGGCACCTACAGTGTATTAGATTACTTGATCTTAATGACAATTAAAAATGGAAGTCTTCTCAGGTTTCAAGTTCATTAAATCATGTTCTTTACATTTCAATGTCACGAAAGTATTGGGAATGATTAAAGTATATTATTAAAGGAGAAGAGCACCATTCTGCTATGACATTGAAGGGCCAGGGGTTCCTCATTAGGCTTCGGGTAATGGCTTTGCTGCCTCTCCTTCCAGCCCTGCACTCTGGCCTACATGTTTCTGACGCAGGGGGTTTGTAACGTCCACCTCCTGCCAAACTGAGAATTACAGCCTCCCGTCCTCTCCCAGCAACCGGAGCGGGACCACACACCGGACTCGTTTTTTAAAGTTTTAAAGTAATCTACCTGCCAAAACATACTGGAGTGAAGCTAATGCACCGAGCCTTTCATGGATTCATTGTGAATTATAGTCTATCTGAGGTAAAAGATGCAGCAAGTCCCGAGGGATTAGAAATACTGAGAGTGTGCAGAGAATAAAAACAGCATTAAAGTCACTGGAATTCTTTACTTTGGTCAGGGCACAAAAACAAACCCAGGGGGAAACACAGTGCCAATGCATGCAACACCCTGGAAGCTTACGCACTCCCTAGAGTCTCGTAGTCACACACACATACACACACACACTCGCACACACTCCCTGATTAATAGGCCCGGGCTGGCCGTGGAAAGCGAAGTTGGTGGAGCTCCACTATAATGTTTCATTACTGCTGTGCTGGGCTTCTCTCCTAATTCCAGTAAAAAGTTCCAGAGGGTTTGCAACTGTATTTTGCTGGTAGCACCCTGTATTACAGATGGAGAAATACATGCCTGGCAGGAGTCCTCTTTCATGCCAAACAGCAGGAAATGGGGAAACGGGAGACAGCAGGGAGAGGTTATGGTAACAAGCATGATTGGACTGTTTTTATTCACCTTTCATCTAAAGAAACCGCAGCATAAATTACAGGATTGGAAAAGGAGAGTTGTAAACATTGTGAATAATACAGTATATAGTCCTTTATATCAGGGGACTGTGCGTAATAGGGCTGGGGTGCCTTGCTGGGGATACATTCGGACAGTATGGCTTTGTTTTCTTTAACTTTTCTTTAACTCATTTTTTAGCACTGAAGATGTACCCAGAACATTCGATACGTCTGCATGAGCATGCAGGGCAGTAAACCGTATCAGCATGTGGAAGTGGAGCTGTATGCTGATTTCTACATAAGAGGCTATTAATATTAGGCTTTCAGTTCAGGGCATGAACATCAAAAGATGAGGAATATACACACTACCACTATAATACTAATTCATTGGATTTCCAAGTAAACATTTCCAGTAAATGCATGTGTCTCAGTTCCTAGTCTTATCAGCAGGCCAGCGCTGATGCATGTTTTTGTTCCAACAAAACACTAGATCACACTTATCCTTCACTGCTCTGGTCTATGTGATGATCTCTAAAAAGTTCTTTGATACAGTGTGGTAAAGGGCAGTTCAGTATGAAGGACCCTTAGTGCCTGCTTAGTCCTGATCTCCTCTGAGTTCATATTCATCGTGAATACTGCTGTAAACAATCAGAAAATCAGGGTCTACAAGGTGGCCTTTATGTAATTGTACCTTCACAGGGAAAACAAGGGTTCATGATGTCCAACTCTGTACCTTACATGACCATACATGTGTACGGCATTTGTTTTCCCAGGGAAAATGGGAAATTGCCTGTAAATGCTAACTGCCTGTAATTGCTGTAATTTGTTGAGAAGTATTCAAGTAAGACTTAAATTGCACTTTGGACATGAATATTTGAATCTCGAATGTTAAAGAGGCACTTTTTCAGTTCTAAATCTGTACAGCATACTCACCATTCCTATAGAATAAGGTACAGTTACTACTACAGCAAATCTCCGATTCAAAAACATATGGTTCAGTTGATTCTTCACTAAATGATCCGACTCTATTTGGTATGATTTTCAGAAAAATAGTAAAAGAAAAATAACTGGATGGGTCGCTTACGCAGGATTGGCAATGCAATAGAATCACCACCTTCAGATCATTAGTGATGCATTTTTATACTGTAATAATTCTTGCTGTGTGCTGTAGTGTAGAAGAGTGCAGTGTAACAGGGGTGGTGTGGAACTGACCCTCGGTGTTTGTCTGGTCCTGCTGTTCTCTGCGCTGGCTCTTCATGCTGATTTCGGCCCTCAGTGTGGTCAGCTCCAGCTCGTACTCCTGCGTGGTGGAGTGGAGTCTCTGCAGCTCGGCGCGCAGCCTGCACAGCTCCTCCTGCAACAGAGCGATGTCGTTCTCCCGCTCCGCCGCCGCCTCCTCGGCCGCCGCCTGCAGCTCCTGCACCTCCACCTGCGCCGCACGCAGCTCCTCCTGCGCCTCCCACAGCTCACTGGCCTTCTCCTCCTCCAGGCTGTCCAGTTCCTCCTGCACCGAGCGCAGCTGGGCTGCAGAGAGAGAGACAAGAAAGCATGAAGGAAAAAACCTGAAAAGAATGTAAAACCTGTAAAAGGACAAAGAGGGAAAAAGGGAACTATTGAATAAATGAAAAAGGGTCAGTGTAAATACTGCTCATGGGCTGCTGCTAGTTTAAGTTGCACATTTTGCAATAAGGATGAATAATAACACAAGGAATTATGTCATAAATGTAAACAACAGAAATCTTTAATTATTTAAATATGCATGGTCAGATAACTTGCAATACATTTTATTTGCAGGTAATTAAATAGTAAACAAAGTATTTTAGCGTGATTTGATGTAAACTTAGAAAGTCAGAATTGTTTATAGTGGTGCTGAATGGAACCAGACAGCTGAAAAACTTCTAAATGCTCCCTCATAGACATCCTTTTATGATATGGTTATAAATATGACGCCTGATGCCTGGGACACGATCATTTTGAGGATTTAAACCCAAAACACCTTTTGTACTTGAAATGTGGCACATGCAGGGCATCAGGAAAAAAGAAGCCCTCGGGTAAATATTTTTTCTCTTTATCTTTATCAATATTGCGTATAAAATCTTAGAATATATTTGTAGGCGTAGCTGAAGTTTGGGATATAACCACAGAACCTCTGTAAAGTGTCTGAACATTCCTCCATAAGGTATCACCTTCATATAACAACTCTGGATGACTTTAGCTCTCACCCATCGAGAACACCAGAACCCTTTAAGTGTGCCCAAACTCTTGACTGGTACACAGGACACACACACACACACACACACACACACACACACAGTCTGAGTGACAAAGAGAGGGGTAGGGAGGCTTAGGCTGATCTCTCTTTGTGTACAGAGACATGCTGCTGGCATCTGTCCTAATCCTGTCATTACTCACCGTCCGCACCTCTCTCTTCATCTGCCTCATGCACATACACACAGACTTTTCACTTTAAAGAGGGAACACACTGCATACCCTTGAAGACATATTTTCACAGTGATGGACACCATTAGTATGAGCCAAAGAGAGAATATGTGTGCAGAGTGCTAGAGAGTAAAACTGAATTTAAAACATATTCAGCTGTTCAGGAGGGGCGTATATCTCTGACCTGACCAATTTGGTTCCATTGGAAACAATTCAATGTGTCAGGCAATACATCACAGGAAAAGAAGGACGCCACAGGAAAATACATCGTGTGCCAAAAAATTGAGAGAAGTGTAGAATAAAACATTTGAAGTTAGCATACTCTAGAGCCAAAGGCAGCAATAGCAATCCTGGAGGAACCAGATGGATAACTTTCCCTTTTTTGGAAGAACCTGGTCAATGTGCTGCAATATGCATTTCCATTGTAGAAGCGGGTGCTGGATTCAGCTAACAATGATATCTCCAGCGTTTAATTCAAGTTTAAGTCAAGTATATGTACTGTCATTTCATCCATTTAGACAGTACATAGCGAAACGAAACAACGTTCCTCCAGGACCATGATGCAACACGAGAACAAACACAGAAGCACCACAAGACAACAAGTGCAGACGGGCTGAAGTACACAGGGAGCAACGAGAAAAATACAACAGTAACAAAACAACATGACAAGACATGAATGCTGTATTATGATAGACACAGACAGTAAAGAGCAATAAGTGATAGATATGTTACAGGTCCAACATTTTAACCAAACTGTTCCACGGTTTTATTGCTGTAATTTTCAGACTGCTGTAAGCAGGGTTTTGTGCAATATTACTATGAGACTGAAACCTATCTAGCAGACGTGACATAGTGAAATGTTGGCTGATTGTGATTTAGGATGTAAACAGGTGTAAAGGCGACCATAGCCTAGAGTGAAGGGCTGTTAAACACCACAGGTGAACGTGTAGCCCTGGTGCCTATACTGTGTGTGGTCAGTGCTCGGTTTTCCCCTCGCCTTGTTTAAGATTTGTTCTTAGCTCTATTTAAAGTAAATTCCCAGCATAATTGATAGTGCAGCTGCACTGGAAAGTGCCACTAAGTCAAGTCATCTGAAACAAAACAGTTCTAGTGTGCATTGTCGTCAGTAGGAGTCTTGCGAATCACTGCAATCAATCCCCCTCTAAGAGTCGCCCTGCTGCATGCGGCCACTTAACCCTCGCAGCTGGGATTCAGAGTGATCGGCTCCATTCGCTGCAGCAATAAATATAACTGCAAGGGACCCAGTCACATTCTACACATGAATGTTTATGTTTTAATCACTTTTCTGTAACACTAATTGCTCAGGTTCACCCAGGAGCCGATGGGGAAAGGCTTGGCTGCAAGATAATCATTAGGGATAAAATGAACCAAGACTAGTAAGACATGATCTAAACTTGGAGTAAACAGGGTAAACTTACATCACCGTTTTAGGCATGTGGTGTATGTTGGGTACAGAATGTCTAATTCATGGGGAAGTGTGGTGATCTGGCACATGTTTTTCAATTTAAAGGCAAAAAAGGAACCGCTATTCATTTTCACAGCTGTTCGTGTAGGAGCCAAATGGGAAAATCTTGGCTGCAAAATCGTCTTTCAGGTTAAAAGGAATCCAGGCTAATAAGGCTAGATCTGAATGTGGGGTAGGTGGGGTAAACAGACGCAATTGTTTTAGACATGTGATGCATATCGGGTTGATAAGGTCAAGCGCATGTGACGATTCAGTGATTTGGTGCATGTTTTTCGATTTAAAGGCAATAAAGAAACTGCTATTAAATTTCACAGCTCTCTGGGGATAAAAAGAGAAAAGGGAGACGCAAAAAGCTAAACCACAACATTTTCCTATCAGCTGTCCTTGATGT
>JBBMFX010129299.1:0-22647 GCA_037832545.1 Rhabdalestes septentrionalis | reverse complement strand
TATATACACACAGTAATGTGCAAAGTTTTATGCACCAGGGAAAATGATTGTTTATTACATCAGAATCAGAATCAGAAAACTTTATTTATCCGAAGGAAATTGTTTAATTGTTTGAAGTGTTAAGTTAGTGTTAAAACATTAATAAACACAATTAACATTATAACAGAAAAGAGTGGTTTTATGTGTGTCAATTTGTTTTCCTAACCATTTCCAGACCTGTTTCCTCATGGAAGTATTCATTATAGCTACAATCAAATACCTGGTTTGACTTCATTAGATTGAATTAGGTGGTGCTGCTTAAGGAATTTTATTAATCCACAAAATGACTGGAGGCACTGAGCAGAAATCTAAAACCAAACCTGTGTTCTTCTTTCTGACAGAAAGAAACCCACTGCTGGATTAAACATATTCAAAAAATGTTCATAGTAGGTTCCTAAGACATTTGCACAGTACTGTATATATACAGTGGCACCACTTTGGCACCACTGAAGTACCCTTGTGCAACGTACCATTCCCACCCATCCCAGACACTGTGTTGCTGGCTGCCCACTGCTTCACTTAGTGAAGGGGTTTAATAAAGGGAAAGAATTTCACACTGTTCATGCTGTGTCTGTGTGCTGTAGTGTGTTCACGACTGACTATAAATTTCATTTCATATATTTGAGAAAATACTTTGAGTACTTTAATTGACTTGTTACTATTAAGAAGAATGTTAATAAGCTGACAATAGGCACAAATACAATCATGAAGTGGCTGACCCTTTGATTAGCCTTATCCTCTAGATAAACCAACACTCCAAAATTGGACATTTTGTTCTCAAAAATATCAGTAATCGTGTAACATTATTATAAGTTTCCAAATTATTCTGTATGAATGTGCTGCTCTGCCCCATGTATCCCGCTCCTGACCTTAACCAAATAACAGTTTTTTGCATAATAAATGCAAGTGTTTATCTTAAGGTGTTTGGTCCCTACAAAGACTTAAATACAGGTTGTATTGGCAAACCCCTATTCAAATACTTATACTGTCTTATTTTTCTTTTTTTGTTGTACCCCCTCTACTTCTTTTGCTTTAAAGTAGTTTTGCCCTTGTTGCATATCATTACATAGCAGCTGTTATGTTAGTCTTAAGTTCTTCAAGAGGGGCTGGGTGAATAATTGCGGGAAAAAAGCCCAATTAGGGCTGTGTATCAATGGTGGGCTGATATATTGGCTGATCTACAGTATATTGGAATGCAATGTAGTGATATTCCTACATATTAGGATAATTATGTGTGAATAGCCAGACACCTCTTCATTTTGAAGAGGTGCTTTTTTATTCATGCTATTTAGTTTTGATGATTTTAGTTCATGCATTAACCATGACATTGATGAAAGACTCCTTTTTGATGCAGTTCAGGATTCCAACATGTGAAAAAAAATCCCCACACTCCTTGAGCTGCATGAACCCCAGACATGTAGGCAAGAACAGAGTCGAACTGGGGCAGATCCAATCAAAATCTCAGCTTGGGCTGGGACAATGGGCCAAGCAGAATAACCCGTGTGAGTTTGGGTTCAGTGGGAGGATATTTACTAACACAGTTATGATAATTTGCTGCCTAAAGTTTGCTGTCTGAGCTGAACACTATGAGAAAACAGACACTGTTTATGAATAGGTTTACAGGCTGATAGAAAACAGTTATAGTAGAATACCAAGTGTTTTCGTATTTTAGTTTTCAGTTAATTCACAAATAAACTTACACACAATATAATTAGGGCCGGATACTGAGAACAAGTTATAAAATGGTTGCGCTTCCTGAGTGGTCAACACTGTACTGTTATTGGTGTTTGTGGAGCATTAATGCATTCAAACATTGCTGCAGTGTTCAAATGGTTGATATTATATCGGATCAGTGGAAGGTGGGGGAACAAGGCTTGCAGTGGTCGCTGCTAGAATCATGACACCCCCAGACATCTGTAGCCATTGTTTCTCCCTCATTACGTATATGAGAATCTCTGGCAACCGTTTAAAATAACTGTTGAATCTTTTCAAGTGATGTTCATGTTTTTGCACCAGATTGTGGAGAAAAGTATCAGAAAAATATCTATAATTATTGGGATTGATGGACAGTAGCAGTATCAATATCAGTATCAGTGTCTATAATATGTGACACTTTTTGTGATAGCTATGCAATTTCTGCTGAAGATACTAGCCTTACAATCAGGAGTTTTCAAGAAAATCAGTCCACCTTATCCAGAGCAACATACTGTCATTAATTACAGGTACAGTCCCTCTGGAGCAACGGAGGGTTAAGTGTCTTGCCCAAGGTCACAGTGGTAGAAAGTGGGGGTTTGAACCTGCAACTTTGTGGTCAGTAGGTTCACAGGCATGTGTTTTACTTACTAAGCTACGACTATAAGAAATGGATGGGCCTAGCTATCACTGGATGGTTAGAATGACCTTATCCTTTATTGGCCAATAAGTGTGAAGTGTCTATTTCGGATGGAGTTGATTATACCACATTGTAGCATGAAATTGTTTTCTAAATGTATTCTAAGTGAAGCAGTGGGCAGCCAGTAACACGGTGGGAGGGGACAGTACCTCAGGCACCTTGCTGAAATGTACTTCAGAGGTGCTACTAGCAGTCCTGGGATTCAAACCCATAACCACTAGCTGCCACCAGTGTTGGTGCTCAAGAAAAAACAAACCCTCAAACATGAAAATAATAAGCACAAACCGCACCCATTAGTAGGCTACAGGCTGCAGTTTGTGTCTGCCTTGCTGTCAAGCTGTCTCTCAGCAGAGTGGTGGGCAACTGCAGTGAATGACACTGAAAACCCGCCACGATCCTGCAAGGTCATAATGGCACATGTCGTTGTGATACGGCATGTTGCCAACACAAGTCAGGCAAATAAATCTGCTCTGAGTCAGGCAACAAACACGCCTAGTGTGAGAGAGGTGCTGAAAACAGGGAGTTAATCTGTGTTTTATTTTATCTATTCATTCTAATGTCCTGCATCTTCAGCTATGTTAGGAATTAATTTACTAAGGCAGATTTAACTGTTGGCTACTGTGACAGTACAGTTCCCTGACTATCTGAATGTCACTGTCCTGCACTTTGATACCCCTGGCACTGAATCTCTGTCCACTGTCCTAGGCGCTTCTGTATGTTTTCCTAAACCCACTGGTTACATTCTGACAGTGTGACAACTCTGCTATCGCAAAGGGTATAATATGTGGAGCGTTGAGTGAAATGGCTGTGTGATATCACAATGTTCATGATACAATATACCTTTTTTCCTAAAAAAGAATTAGGGGTGCTACATTTCAAAAATATGATTAGTTATTTTTATGCAGAATGTCACCTACACCCCTGCAATGAAACACAACAAATTATTCGGAAACAGGTTAAAGGCAAACATTGTGGTTTTAAGGGACCCATATTGTGTTATTAAAACCATATTGTAGTTTTAAAGAGCCCATATCATGGTTTTAAAGGTTCCATATCATGGTTTTAAAGGGCCCATATAATGGTTTTAAAGGTCCCATATCACAGATTTAAAGGGCCCATATCACGGACAACCGTTGAATTTTCCATTGTTTAAAAGAGTTTGCTACAGTCCATAAATTGGACATGGATATGCTCAAATTAAAGTAATTATTTCTAAGATGTTCTTAATGAATTATTTGTAAGATGTTACAAACACCTATGCAATTGCATTTACATTTTAGCCAACATTACATTTTAGCCTACCGCAGTTTAGCCCTGCCCATTCATGTGATGTGTTTCAACCAGTCAGAGCTCATTTACATATATCAGTCTGCGTATTGTTTGCGAATGGTTGTGTAAAAATGAATCAGGACTCTTATTCTTGCGTATGTCCACACAAATATGGACCCAAGTTATTGTGTTATTAGAGTTTAAAATGTATTATAGATTATGTTCCCTGTGTGATGAATCATGCACTTGCTCAATGTTGTACTGACAATATCCATGAGGAAGAATGATGTAAAGTGATATAGATTATCACTAAATTAATAAATATATAAAAATATAAATAAATATATAATGACATATGATGAATATAACCATATTGTCCTGTCCTAAATGGGAGTATTGTCAGTACAGCGCAGTATTACCAAGAGAATTCAGTGTGACGCTTGTTCTGTGTTGCTCCTATAACACTGCAGGGTCTCTGAATTCAGACTCTCACATCTCTCTGGTGTCGCCTGATTTGTTCAGTGTCAAACACATTAGTCTGGTAAGATATGATGTGCTGTGTGTGTGAGTGTGTGTGTGTGTGTGTGTGTTTGAAAGACAAAGAATTAGACATATGTATAATGGTGGTTTGTCAGGTTGAATACTGCTCTAGCCTTTGCTTATAGATTACTAATTGCTAGCGGTTATGTTAATTCCTTTTTTAAATGAGTGTTTCTATGATGTCATGAAAAATATATAAAAATATTTATATATTTTCCTATTCACCCCACTGCAGTTTAGCCCACTCATGCTTCACTTGGATAACAGTGTAGATAAATGTGGGCTCACTATTTGGGATGCATATGTGTAATTTTCCATGTGAATTTGTTACAAGTGTGTAGTAATGACACTTAAAGCATTTATGTCCTAATTAATAAGCATTAATGAAGTAATGTTAAATAACCTTCTTTGAAAATTTTTTGAACAGTATTTTCATGTAAATTGTGGCCCCCGGGCATCTTCATTTCATAAAACTTTTGCAAAATGTTTGGACACCCCTGCTCTAGGTGGTTACTAATGTTGTGGTTGTTACATTCTGGCGTCTCTAACTTTAACTTTTGGATTTTCTGTGGGAGAAGTCTTAGATTTAGATGCCTGGTTCCATTGACCACCACTGTATACAATCCTGACTCGTTGACTTTCTCCAGAACAGAATTTCTATAACTCTACTCTGAACCTTAAGCACTTCATTATGGGGGATTTTGGAAATGTTTGTCTTTCAAGGGGAGTTGAGAAACAGGCAGAGATTAAAACCATGCGACGAAGGAATTGCCATCCAGCAAACCATTTTTCACCCACAGTGCAACCGATCAAACTGTACACATGCAAGACACTGGATGGTAGTAAATGTTTTGCCATTGGAATAGTTCCAAAATGTCGGATTGGACTAGAAGCTGCTCCTTTTTCAACAACAAAAAAATTATATAGTTTTATTCATACAGAATATTCAAACATTCTATGGGTATATCCTAGAAAATGTCTGTATATTATAGGGATAATCAAATGTTTCGAGTAGTGTTCTTATACAAATGTAAAATTGAATAGCATTACCATACATACTTTCAGATATTTGACATTATATCAATCTTGTATTGTTTAAATGTTTGCCATTTTAAAATGTGTGTAATTCCTCCAATAATAATTAAAATAATTGCAAGATCACTTGCTATATTGATATGCATAACCTCCTGTGAATGCATTTCTAAAGAATTCTGAATCCTGCAATAGCAAACCATAGCCAAAGCTAATGTGTTCTTTGTGTGTTAAAATTTTTTTCACTTGTTTAAATAAAAATAACAGATGTTTTCCATTTCTTTTGAGGTCCATTCAATGCGAGTGTGTGCTTGAGACCGAAAGGCAAAATGTATCAGAAAATGAAAAAACAGAGGCTAATTGTGCAAGCGTGTTGGAAGGTCATTTGCTCGGTTCCGTGCCAGACAGATTAGCATCAGTTTGTGTCTGGGTTTGTGTGTACATTTTGAGCTAGTGTGTACAGCAGGAGCATTAATTTAGTGTTTAGCCATGTGAAGCAGAGCAGAACAGTGTTTGTGTGTGTGTTTGTGTGTTTGGCTATTCTAGAAAAGAGGCTGTTCAGAGTTAGCAAGCTTGTGTATATTTCAATCTCCTGAGTGTTCAATTGGATTGTTACAGCTTGATGCTAGCAAGCGTATTACCACTTTTAAAGTATTTATAAGTACAATTTATGTGCTGGTTCACAGCTTAATCGCTACAATCAATGAATTTTTCACAAGCTGGGATTTTTTCTGCTGGAGAGGCCAGCTGTTTGCAGAATTAGCACGTCCTGCACTGTGGCCCTGAAGGACGGGTGAAGAATGATGACCAGCCGCTAACCTTTGAATCTTTCACACTCGTATGTCCTGTTCTCGGTCTCTCTCGTGGTTCATTAGACTTGGCGACAGCTGCAGGCGAGATGGTACAGAGACAAGCAGGGAGATAAGGGACACAAGTTGGGGTCGAGTGTTGGGACTGAGTTGACTATGTTCATGAGCACAAACCCATGGCCGAAAACCTGCACATGACGTCCTTTAAGTTGTATGCAAATAAATCTCACATCTGCACTTGAAAAACAGGTCCACAAGGAATGTGTTTGTATGGCCTCATTCAGGTGTAGACAATTGCAGAGGGTAATAAATTATGTAACCCTTCAAACCTTTCATGCTGTTATGTTTCCACCTAACAGCTCACCAGAGAAGCTGAAACTAAAGGTAATTGACTCTGATAAAATGTAAAGTGCCTATGTGTTCATGCGAACACATCACAGCACACAGTGTAAACAACACAAAATTCTTTCTCTGTATTTAACACATTCAGCCCTTGGGGGGTAGTTTGTGGGGACTTGCTCAAGTGTACCTTAAAGATGCCCCTAGCATCTCCCTAACCAGTAGGCCACCAACTGTCCCTAAAAAAAAGAAAAAAGAAAAAACACATTCCTGCCAAAAACCTAAAGAAGGAACAAACCTAAGAAGAAGAAGTTGAATATTACAAGAAGACAGTGATAAACAATATACATGTTAATTCCTTAAAGAAATAAAATATTGCCTGTATATATGTATATCCATAGTGTGGAGATATATAATGTACATATACGCATATAGATAGGTTATAAATATACACATTTACATACAGACACAAGTGTAGTTTTATTTTTATCTTGTAGCTTTTAGTCTATCTGTCCATTTTCTGCCATCTTAGCTTGTTAAAGCTTTGAAATGGCCTTCACTGTCCACAATTGTTATTATTATCTACAAGCAGTAGGGACTGTTGGGACCACAATTTCTGTTTTATTTATCTGTGTTGAATTCAGAAATAAAAAATTTTAATTAAACAATTTACTTTAGAATTAAGATAATGAGTGTAATTAAATCTGCCGAGATCGTGGTGCAGAGTTGGGATTTTATATTTTCTTTTGAAAATATGTGAGCCAGGTATGCCAAAACTGATTCCTGCATTTCTGGCTGGTTACTGATGTATTCTTTTGCATCGCAGCAGAGGAACATATAGTTTAATTGACCAATAGTACCTAATTCTTCTTAATACCATAGGCATCTTATTTCTTGGCTGGATGTTTTTCAGTTTTGAACCTGCAGTAACATGTAAAAGCGTCTGAACACATAGTCCAGCAATAGAGATATGCAATAGAATATGTAGTATTGCAATAGTCTAATTGGGAGGTCAATAAAGGACAAGAAAGGGCTTTCAGGATTGCTGGTTCTGTCTTGTAGTTATTTAATGGTGATGAGAAGCATGAAAAAAGTGTGACATAAATCGAATTTACACATCATGAAATAGAAAAGGTGAGTGTAGGTACAGTGTACACATATTTACGCAGTGATGGGAATTTGGGCTCTGTACTCCAAATCATTGGTAGCAATATGAAACAGTGACTGAAGTTGAAGGGCATGCACTCTGTTAACTACATTAATTGTTCATTAATTCTTTGTTTCTTTATTTTTTGCCTTTGGGTTCATGTCCACATAATTTTCTGTTTTGGATCAGATGCTTCTGTACACTTTGGAATTCATAATACTTCATCAAGTGAGCCAATTTCAGTGGCAGCTGTAAACAGCACTTCTGCAACACTACCTCTGCCATGTTTCATAGATGAGGTCATTTGCTTTGGAGCATGAATACCTTTTTTATTTCCTGTTTCTTCATTCCATCACTCTAAGGCAGATTCATCTTTGCACCATCTAACTGTAATGTTATTATAGTACTCTGTAGCTTCTTATCATTTTATCAACTTGCCAGTGGCTTATTTTGGCTGGTAAACCTTCAGAACATGCAGGTGTAATCTTCTGTTTTAAGTTGTCCTGGAGCGTGTTCTGTCAGCAGTTTGAGTTCCAGAATATATTTTTTCATACAGTTCTGTGGACTTCTCTTGTCTTTGAGTTTTTTAACCAGTTAGACCAAGGCATTCTCATTCTAAGTTTGTTTTGACATCTTATATTTTGACAATGTGCCTGATTTACTTTTAGGCTGAAGAAGAAATGATGTGCAGTGTTTCTGCTGGTAACATTTGTCCATGGCACCAAGCCAAACCAAACTCTCAAAAAATCAAGTGACTGCTCTGCCTATTCAGTTCTTACTAGATTACAATCCGGATATAATATGTGTCAAAGAACAATGGAATGTTCATGAAGTCATGTTTGATCTAAATATAGTTGCACACAGGATAAGATTGTTGCTGTTTTAAAAAGCGTTAAGCAACTTGAGTCTGCTCATCATTGTAAATTCACTATTAACAGGGTGAACACATGCAATATGGACAAAATTATGTGGACATCCTAAATAAATATTGAGTTTAAGTGTTTCAGTCACACACATTGCTAAAACGTGTATAAAATTAAGAAAACCTTGTGGAAATCATTTATAAAGGAGTGGAAAGTACAAAGGGGGGGGAACTTAATATCTAGCAGACTAATTCTGGTGTGTTCAGGTGTCCACACACTTTCTGCCACATAATGTAGGATCTCTTAATTTACTGCTTTAAATGGTGACACTGCTGTCATAACATTCCAAGTATGAAAATGCCCTAAGTCTCTTCTGAGAACACTGTCTGTGTCTCTGTCACCTTTTCTCATCTCATCAACCTCCACTAATGTGAAAAATGTGTTACTCTGCTAATGTTACCCAAATGTACCTTTTGTTTACATTGTCTTCATTCTTTCTTACACCTTCACCCAGCACCTGTTTCTTTTCTCTTCACTCACTTCCGCATGTTGTTGTTTTTCAGCCTTTATTTTGTCCTTTCCTACAGAGTGTATCAGGGTATTCGTACATGGTTATTAGCTGTTCGTCCTGTCTGTGGGAATTCCACACTAGGCTATGTTCTCTTCGTAACTGGAGAGTGTTGGTCCATTATAATCTTATACCACCCTCATTGGAAAGCCATTGTATTGCGTCCTAAGTGGTGCCCTGAAAGGCTCCTAGTGCTGAAGCTATAGCTAATCCTTCATTGGAATCCCCTTAGGGTTGTGACCCTTTTGACCTCAAAGCCATTAACTCAAAGGTGTGAGGAGCAATTTTTGGTCAGGCAACAGTTAGGACATGCGAAAGAAATGGGTGACGCCTCAATGAAAATTACAGCCCTGTGTCTTTGTCATTATTAGATGAAATCATTAATGGTCGGCTCCCAAGTGGAGCAGCCATATGTGCGTTAGTTTTATTGTCAGGGAACTCCAAGGAGGCCACTTTTAGCTGTGGCCAGGATTCCAAAAAGCATAACTGGCCTTGCTCTCTTTAAGTGAGTAGGATGAACCTCAATAAACCACATTCATTCAGCCAATATGGGCATCTGTTAGCTCATTAATTAGACTGGAGAATTAGATTCCTCCTCCAAGTGTGGTGAGCCGTCCAGATGTTGCAGTTGTGACAAAAAGATGTGTCATCTCAGTGGAAGCATTTTCATAACATTATATAAATGGATAAGGGGCAGCTGCTCTGGTGTACATGGTGTTGGGGCACATGGTGACATGATATAGACTATATGGACAAATGATCAGGGACCTTTATTTTGGAGTGTTTCTGTGGGATTTTGAGTCTTTTCATTCTGTAGAGCATTTATGAGGTCAGGCACTGATGCTGAACTAGAAGGCCTCATTCAAAATCGCCATTCCGGTTCATCCCTAGATAGTGTTGAGGTCAGGGCTCTGTGCGGGCCATTCAAGTTCTTCCACACTGAACTTACCTAGTCACATCTTTATGGAGCTTACTTTGTGTACTGGGGCACAGTCATGTTGGAACAGAAAAGGTTCTTCCTCAAACTGTGTCCACAAAGTTGGAAGCACGGCGTCGTCCAAAATGTCTTAATATGCTGAAGCATTACGTTTACTCTTCACTGGAGTGCTATATCTTGAGAGATCAACATTGTCTTTTTACGCTGAAAGAGATAACCCACAGCAGTTATCAATACAGTTATAAATAACTGATTGGGTCGGGTCCGAATCAGATCTGTGATTAACTAATGGCTCTCATAAGTGTCAGATCATAAAAAAACCCTTACCTGAGTATCAGTAGTGTTTATGGGTTGTGTGTTTTGCATGCAAGTGCTAGTATGTGTGTGAGTTTGTGTGTCCTTATGTTACTTTTACTCCAGAAAGGAAACCATAAATTGTGTTCCAGTTCATTGTCTGATTCTTTTGTTTCTAAGTGCCCAGACCCCCCTCCAACAGACACAGGGGAGGTGGTGTTACAATATTGGCACAGCAGCCTATTATTAATTGATGAGGTCTTTTTCCTGAGCTGTATCAGATATCAGCTGCAGCAGAGAGAGAGAGAAAGATAGAGAGAGAGAGAGAGAGTGCACCTGGATCCATTACCACAAGAGTGGAATGATAGGATTTGGATTAAAGGGGGTTTTGAGAGCAAGTGTGTGTGTGTGTGTGTGTGTGCGTGTGCATGTGTGGGTGTGTGTGTATGTGTGGGTCTGAGTGCTTGCCAATACTAACTCAATACAAAAAACAGATGGGGCAGCTAGAATAGCATTTGCATCAGGTGTATAAAACACTGACCTCACAATAACAGACTTCTGTCCATTTTTCCCACATTTTTATTTTATTTCATGTACTCTGATTTATTGAAAGCACAGGAAAATTTGTCTGATTGTAGTCGCACAGAGTTAATAAAGGATACGAGATTTGTGTCGCTAAGGGAGTGTCTTTTTATGTAACGTGCAAAACTCAAATAGTCTTTATTTACATCTGGCATGTGTGAGACTGGAGTCCGGTTCCTGGCTAATGCCCAAGCTTTCCTTGGGGCAGCTGGTGGCTTAGTGGTAAGGGTGTTGCCCCTGCAATCAGATAGTTGTGGGTTTGAATCCCAAATGTTAGTGTCACCACTGTGGTACTCTGGCGCAATGGACCATCCTCACACACTGCTCCCCGAGCGCCCCTTGTTGGTGCTAGCCAACTACTTCATTTGATGAATGGTTTAAATACAGAGAGAGTACTTCATATTGTTCACAATATGTGTTGTGGTGTGTTCACGTGTGAATATAAGGGGCCCATTTACTCTAATTAACCTGGTCAATGGTCAGACCATTTCACATATTTCTTTGGACTCTGTTCACATTAAACACCACAATGTGATATGTCTTGTTATTATTATTTTCATTGTTGTTATTTGCCCCTAATTGATCAAAATGTCCTTAAATGTGTGTATGTTATATAACTAAAATTCAGGCTTGAAAGAAAACGTGGGGTCCATTTATTCCCTGCATTCAATAGCCCTCAGAAAGACCACCTAGGTAGTTGAAGTAATTTGTGTTTGGGATCACCTATTCAGGTTGGCCACCCCAGTCGCTAGTGGAATCGTCACATATGAATATGGACAGTAAGAATGCTGCACCTAGCCTTTTTTTGGTAAACAAACCACAGGTTTAAATAAAAGTTTTACTATAATTAGAATTGTAACTTGCCAGAATCAAAGCAGAGCCAAAGTGCTCAAACTCACCATGTGTGTTCAATTCATCACAGATCGTTGAGGGGGGCTCGCGGTAATGGTCCTGTTATGGAGAGCACTGTCCTCAGCCACCTGAGATCATATAGAGCACAAAATCAATGCTGCATTTCAAAGCAGCATCATTAGCTTCTTTGAAGACCCCCAACCCTTCCTCACTACACACACTTGTGTGTGCAAACACACACACACACACACACACACACATTTTGTATAATCCAGCCAGTTGCTCAGTGCTCAATAGTTAATCATCATGCCCCGTCCTTCAGTGTAAGAGGCACTCAGAATCCAACAGGGACTTCAGGAGGCTCCCACTGTCCAGCCACACACACACAGCACGATGTAAGTGATGGCTGTGCATCCTGCTTTACTTCATCTATAATTCAGCAGAACTTAGGGAGGGCCAGGCTACAGTGGAAGTATACATTTGTGCACACACACATCATGAATAATAGTGATAGCCCAGGTCATTGCAGGAAATTTAAAAGGCCAATATCCTACATTTATTTTTATATATAATTTTTCTCCTGAGGTCCAATTATGAGTTTTGTGTTGCTTTGTATCTTATATTTAATTTTGGCATGGCCAGTACTTTCTTAATCTAATATCGATATCTATTTATTAGATTTCAAAGCCCAAGTGAATTTTTTAAAAATACAAAATTAAAGAGATTGAGATGCTTTAAAACACTGTCAGAATGTATTTGTCACTCCTTAGTCCATAAGGCCAATATATGTGCAAATGCAGCTGCAAAACATTTTGAGTTCACTGTTGTGATATCACAAAAACTATGCATTAATATATACTCATCTATTCAGTCTACAGCAGTTGATCCTGCTTGTATTCCTAAAAGAAATCATGTGATATTCCTCATGAAAGGATGCAACATTAAAATCATAATCTAAGCAAAATAAGGAGCAATGACACTCAAAGTGCATCCAGACCTACAACGTTGTGTGTGTAAATCAGGAACACTGGATTCTATTGTAATACTAAAATAATATTGTAGTGATATTGTAATGATACTGTAATAATACTGTAGCAATACTATAAAATACTGTAAAAAAATGGGACCTTCTCAACCCTCTACATCACAACATCCACTACCCTACAGCCTCAGATCAGAACACCTTCCTCTTAGAATTCACCAGCTAGCACATTCTCAGTTACATATAATACAGACAATAAACTAGAGCGTGCTGGCTTTTAAGAAGTTATTTCCTCTAGACCCCTTGCTCTTGTTTGTTTGTTTGTTTGTTTTTTGGAAGAAGGCATTTTGCCTCCTTTGAGAGACCGGATTCATCCTGTGAGATAGAGATGCAGATGGATTTCCCGTGGGCTGGAACACGCTGTGCTCATGGCTGATAGACTGTTTATGTCTGGTGGAGCTTTGGTCGAGTCAGGTGGATGATTATAATCTCATTTTCGGGAAATGGTCTTTTCTGTTGCAGGCGGGCAGGGGTTTGTGAGGAGTTTTTCAATAACAAGACCAAAACTCGACCTTGAAACTTTTTTTCCATACCATCTCATCACCAACCTGAAAGTGGACATGGTTTATACCAGAGGTGAAAGTGGTATTATTTACTGACCACCATGGCATGCAGGCTTATCAAGTAGCACTGACTTTACAAAGTGGTCAATAGTATACAGTCATTGCCATAATAATATTGCTTACTGTTACCCAGCGCACTTGTAACATCACAGTTATATTGAAATGAGTGGCGTGGTGTAGTGGTTATAAAAAATAACTGTTCTTAACACCAACATGCGGAATCCTCTGAATCCCTCCAAAGAGGATCCTTTCAATCGTTATCCACAGCAGCTTTCTGCAAAACCTGGAAAGTAATGCAGTAACACAACAGAACAACTGCTTAAACCAAAGATAAACAGGCTGGTATTCCTGCTCAAAAACTCGTAGTGTACATTTGTAAGTTCAGTATGATTACATACTTATTGCTTCTTGCTGTAGGTTTATAGCCCATAAATCTTGTGAAAATAATACAAAAAAAAAGACTATGTGGGAGTAAACGGGTGTTTCTGGTGGAAAATTCTTGTTGTTGCTGTTGTTGTTGTTATTGCTATTTTTATTCCACCTTGGAAATAATGTTGCCCTTATGAACACGCATGAACACACCACACTACAGCACACAGTGTAAACAGTGAGGACTGCCACCAATTGGGGCTGCTCGGGAAGCAGTGTGTTGGGAAGGGTTCTTTGTTCGGGTGTGCCACTACGACAACATTCTTATGGCAGTGGTAACTCCTTAACCAGTAGGCCAGCTGCTGGAAATACTGGAAATTCCCCATAGTTCTTATTTCCGGGCGTGCCCAGAGCCATGGTGCTATCCATTTGGTAGCTGGCTTGTTAAAATGCCCACAGAAGATGTATTGTATGATGGGCTAATAAATGGTGCACAATGCCACATGGGCAAACAGTTCTTCGTAATTGCTGCATTAATATATTTATGTTGGTGGGGAGTACTGCAGTGGTCTATCAACTGCTGTGTGACAATACCCCGCACAAGCTTGCAACCCACAGGGAGAAGTCAAACTGCGGTCAGAAACGATCAGTATTTGTGGAATTTCCAAAATTGAGATGGTATCTTGGTTAGAGGAAGTAGGATGCATCCTGATGAATATCTTCAGCAAGACAGGCCAGAAAGTATGAGAACTCTGGCGTTCGGGTTGTTTATAGCAGCTCCTCTTAAAAGTATTTCTGATTTTATTTTCAGAGAGAGAATCAGTTAAGCTTCATTGTTTCCAGTCAGTATTAGATTTGGTTTTGATGAACTGCTTACATTCGTTGGGAATATTGTCTTTTGGACTCAAGCACTGAGTTCACGGTACTAAAGTTCAGTGATGTGAGCAGCAGGATAAGAAATAACGTTAAATCATGGGAAAAAACTAATTTACTACTCACTTCTTAGTAAAACAAATTGACCTCAATTAAGCTATTAACAGCCATTATTTTTGATGATTAAACTCCGGTATATTATTAATTTATAACAGCGAATATTTAATTTTGTGACAGACACACTCTTTTCAGTTGTTATTGGAAAAGTGCCTAAAGTACTAACAGTACCAAGTTGTAGTAAATGTGAAAATGAACACTTTTGGACTGTAAAGGGTCCAAATAATGGAAAACCAAATTTTTGAAACCATGAAACGTAAAACTATGAAACGAGCTTTCTGTTGCATATAATCATGATTAAACTTCACTTACCAAGCCGTACCATCATGTGTATCTATCCATCTCAGTGAAGCTGTAAGGAGTCTCTACACACAGACTGCTATCTAAATACAGGGCAGTTAATAAGAATGTATAAAGAGCGATTGGAAAATGGTTTTGTAAACACTTTCAAAGTATTCACTCTTTGGGCTATAATTGTATCTATGCTAACTATGCTGAAAAGGTTTTGACGACATTTACATAGGACCCACCATCCCCCAAATAGGTATCAGTCCTAGTTCTAGATGCAGTTCAAAAATATCATTCCATACCAAATTTCACTGCCTATATTTATTAGCATCTATGAGCCAATAAACACGCATGTTTCAACAGTCAGGCTGTAGATAATGCCACAATGTCTTTGTCTGCTGTTGCACAATTTGAGCAAAGTTAATCACTTAATATCAAGGAGTAAATATAAATTTTTATATAGGAGTAAAAAAAAATTCTTCATCCTCTATGCTGTCATGATTCAAAGTTTTTCATGCTGTTGATTGTTTTCATTCATACCAGTCCCTGTCCTGCAACTCTAATAGTTTTTTTTTCAGTTCAGCTTATTAGAAAATAAGCATGAGGGACAATTCTAAAAATGAAAGGTTAAGTCAGGTTTGGGTCACAGATTAATAGATATTTTTGCAGGTCGATTGAGGCAGGTTGTCTCCCATAACAGGTTTTTTGAAGGTAACAAAAGACCCCATCCAATGCTTCACAAAATGCCTGGATCCTATGATGCCCCTTAAGTTCAATGCAGACAGTGAAACTTGGTTACAATTCAGTGGAGATCAATGAAGAATGTAACTGCAATTCATGAAGCAGGAATGCAATTAACCTGGTAATTATGTCATTTCTTTAAAAAAATATGTATCTCAAACAAAGCAACGATAATGTCTTTAAGCATGTTTTGTTGGGAGCATTGCGGAGTTTACTCTCTGAAGAGAGAAATTTACAGAAGAATTACAATCTTAGGCTTAGTTTATGGAAACAAGGCAGTCTACCTTAAAAAAACAAAAAAAACAAAAAAACAGACCCAGGAATGAACCTCAGTGCAGCTGGACCTTTGCCACAGCCATGCCTGCCAGAGCCGAGGGCGCTGCCAAATAAACAAAACAGCCTCATAGACATTAACAGCTGAACGTCGGTGCCAGGTGGGTTCACAGAGGTTGCCCGTCCAGAGCAGGGTAACAAAAACAATTGCAAAATATCCCCTGTGGTCAAGCTATGGTGCCCTTCCAAATGTCTGGCAAAATGATGATGGAAGGCCAGTCTAATAAACAGCTGTCGACTTGATTTCATGCAGACCACATGAGAGTAATCAAACCTAAAATTAATTCTTTTATTCATTTTCTGTAACCACTTAATACTGGGGTCGTGTGTACCTGGAGCCTTTCCTGGGACTCACCCTGGGCGGGGCACCAGCCTAATGCAGGAACCTAAAATAACTTTTTAAAAAGTGCTAAAAAGTGCCATTAATTAGTTGTGCTGATACTAGCAGTAGCTGTTATAAGCTGGGACTGTCCATGATTGATCACCCTGATTTAATTACTAGAATAATGTCACAATGATAAGTGATTTTGTTTTGTAACATTGGCTAAGTTGAGGCATTCAGCACAGAGAGCTTGATTATGTAGGGTAATGGACACTGGCTAGGCTCATTTTAGCTGAGGGATATAATGGGCAAAATGCAGTGTAAAGCATTGCTCTAATGGTATTGCTACCAATGCTTAATACTAGCTAACCCAGTTTTCCATCTTGTTCAACTCAGGTCTAATGCCATTCCCGGCTCTGACTTTCCTCTTCCAAAGTGAATGGAATGCCACAGGTCCTGTTTGTGGTGCCAAGGTTGTTGAAAGGAAAAGTATAATAAAATTATTGTTGAATTAGATTGCCATTCAGTGAGTACATGTTCATAACTAGCTTGAAAGCTAATAAGGAAATTGTAAAAAACTTTTTTATGTTTATAGAAGGGAAAAATACTGTGAAATTAGTTACTACTTGAAATCTGGTTACTACTTGAACTATTTACTTGTACCCAAAACTAGCTCAAATAAAACTACTTACTACAGCAAGGAATCATACGTTTATCGATATAAGATGATTAGTTGACAGTTAATATTCTTTAGCACTAATATTCTCTTTCTAATCTTGAAAAGTCTCACTAATGTTTTTTATGATTTATGATGTTAAGTTTGTTGAAGTGAAAATCATTGTCAAACACCATGAAATGAATGTATGACACAACATACACTATTGAATTCAACACCTACTTTAAATAAAATGATACTCTGGTGCAAGATAGAATATGAATGCTAGTATTATTCTCACTCTTTCACAATTTAATAACATTCCTTTCTTGACTTTCAACCCACTTTCTCTTCCGCCAACCATTATTATCCTGAGGGCTGGGTAAGAAGGCCCTGTTTCTAGGGCTCTGACAGCAGGTTAACTCAAGACTCTTATCTCAAGACATTCTGGAACTTTTCCATGGTAGTGCAGTGGACCTGAACCACTATTACTTATAAAGACCTGCCATGTGGGGGAATTACTTTTAGACTTTATCACTCAGAAAGACCTTTTTCCACTCGAAAGGAACTGTTTAAACATATTAGTATTATACTGTGGAGGGGGGAAAAAGGAAAAGAAACCTCTCCATCCTTCACAATCCGTCCAAGCTTTTAGTGGGCATCTCTCCCGACTTCCTTTAACCACCCCGCCACCCCCCCTGCCCCCTGCCATCATTCACGTTTGCACAAAGAAGCCTTTTAGCTCGCTCGCTGGGGTTGCCATGATACAGTTTCCTCAGCACAAAGTTGTTCTCCCAAAGCGCCCCAAAGAACCAAAGCCGAAACATGTTTATGTGTGTACCAAAACAAGTGGAAACCGCTGAGAAGTGAAAACAGATAAATATCTTGTTTCCCGGTGGGAGAGGCATGGGGGGTAATGAGAGGGATCCTCTTTCTCTAATTAGGCCATTGGTTCATGCCAGAGTGCTGCTCACCAAACACATTCTGTTTTAGCGCTTGCTAAAGAGCACTTGACTCGGTTAAGAAAGTAGACTTTCCGCTTCACTGCTTTATAGCCATAGTAAAAGGGAATGAAGTGTGGGCAAGGCTTGCATTTGGAGCATAATGGATTAATTGGAACTGGTTTTTTCCTTCTGGGGAGAACTGTGATTTGCCAATGAGACATACACCAGTCATAACTTCTCAGAGACTTCCCTTAGCATTAGTTTGTGAACGTCACAATTAGCACATTCAATAATTCATTATCCGAAAGCTTTTGTAAATGCCAACCAAGCTCCTATACCTTTTATTTCCCATCCTTTCCTCCCTTTCCCTTCCCCACCAGCAGAATATTGCCAAAGTGTCTTGGCTGTCACTGCCATCATGTGGGACCAATTAGAGGCATTCCTGCGGAGAACCGTCATGTTATTCAATGCCAGGCTACATGGCACATTCAAACAGCCGTGAAGGGGGTGGGCACGTTATATTTTTATATTTCTGAAAAAGAAATATGCGAGGCTGAGGCCTGGCCTCCCACCAGATACTATATGAAGGCATACGCCGCAGCTACAATATCCTCAATATTGTGGAGCTAAACATACATGCTTTCAGGGAATTGGTAGAGCTGCAGTCAAACAACCTTTGTCAAGCCCAAGAGTACGGCCAGTTTAGTGCCAGTTGAGGCTTGGTCCAAAGAAGTTTGAGTTCCAGTCAAAATTGAGTCCTAATGAAAGACATTGTTAAGACCAGGAGAAAAAAAAATCCTCTTTGAAGATTGTGTGTGTGTGTGTGATGGTGTTTATTATGTGTATGTGTGTGACGCAGCAGAGCATAGGGCAAGTACTTATACAAGACATTGGCAGTCAGTGTCAATGACTGTTCTAAGTTATGTTTGTTGATTTTTTAAAGACCAAGTAGAGTATTTGAGCAGTCAATATGTCTTCTGATTGTTTCTTCAACTCCATCCTCGTGGATTAACATTTGATGATACAAATGCTTTACATATTCAGCTATTTCTCAGTATTTCCTCTGTATTTCCATTGTTTGTCCCCAATTGGCTTTCCAGAGATCATGTGATGTGTTCATTCAGCCAACGAATGGTCATTTTACATAGTGCTTCTTTTGATAGATCTGTCTACACACAGCACTGGTATGAAGTAGTGTATGCAGACTGGACACTAGAGTGACTGTGGAGAGATTTGTTTGGAATTTTATTTGTGTTTTGTCCCACCCATTACCAGGGCATGCGGGCAAAATTACGTTTCGCCTAGAGCGGCAAAATGTTACGGCTCTGTCCAACAGTCCCTTCTTGAACAAAAATGCAATTTTGTATCTGCAGATAATGCTGGACAAGGTCTTCCAAAGTGACATCTCAGTGGCTACCATTTAGCCTTTGGTCGAGGTTGCATGGAAGCCAATCTATGCCAATTTTTGAAGCTTGCTCTTTCTTTCCCAGATCTGGGATGCTTCTCCCCTGTTTTTGGCATTTTTATTTTGTTTGTAACGATGAAAGTACTTGCAGCAGCTGGTGAGGGTGGAACCCATTTGCCACTAGATCCGCAGGAAATTTTAACGGGTAACCCCCAACTCCCCCTTTGGTTAAAGGCCACCGTCAATCTTTTCCTCATCCTCTCTCTGCTGGTGAAACATTTGTTTTTGATTTCAACTTGTGCTGCTGGAGATGCCCGTATTAGCATATGGTAAGTGTACCTACACATTATATATATATATATATAAAAATATATATATATATATACTGGATGTACACACATATGTTGTTCACATGAATGACTATGGATTCATTTCCATGAATAACTTACTATTGCTTACTATTGAATACTGGTTCATTCAAGTAATAAGCTGTTTTTTCTTAATTAATGAATAAATAATTAGTGAATAATTGACTATCAGTGAATTCACACAACACAGACTAATTTAACTAATACACATGGATTAAAATATATTGATTTTGGCAGCCCTAAATTGTCCAGTGTTTTCTGAATATTTGCAGGAAAGTTTGTTGTCTCTCCTAGAGTCCCTCAGTTTTGAAGAATCATTTACCAATGATAGGGAAAGTCATGTTTGACATTTGAACAAACAGAAAATAAAAGCCCAAAGTATTTGCCACCCAGTAGAGCAGGGAAGAATCAAACTGTTCTAGACTCCAGCTCTCCATCTCCCTGGCATAACGGTTGGCTCTGTTTTCATCAGCTCTATACAGTCTAGAGCAGAGAAAGGTCCCTGTCCTAAAGACAAATGTCCCCTATTCACAGGAGAATAAAACAAACCCACTCGTGACCCACTCCTTACTGCTGCTATATTTGCTACAGAGTCAGCATTTACTATACATGCCTTCAAAGAAACCCTTCAAGCCTAGTGTTGTGGAAGAGAGAAATTTACAGGGCCCATGTCAGACATTCTTTTGTGTATTATTTTTCCCACCGAAGGTTCGCTTGTGATGTTTGTGTGAGTTTATGTAGGAAAAGCAGCAAGAATTATAACTGTAATTTCCATAAAAGACAGCTTCTCTTTTTTCACTGGTAAGGAACAGGCTGTTTTCATGACTGGGCCTTAAACACAGATATATGTAAATAACCTCTGCTCTGTCTGACTGCCCTGGATTGTACCTTGTTCAAAAAGCAGCAGTCTAGACTTAACCCCTCCTTAAATATATGGGCATGACTATGGCTGAAAACGTATGTATATATTTCAATTAATTTTGTGACATCACAAAAATAACTCAGTTTGCATATACACAGTGTATGGAAATGGGGAGTGAAAGCTATGATTTAAAACTTTTGTAAATATACCTTACCCTACGAAGAAATGAGGAAAATCCATTTTCTATGATATGGGAAATGTGAAATATTGTTTAGACAAGCTTACGTAACCAGAGCACAAATTATACAGGGCCACCTGAAGAATGCATACTTTGCCTTGCAAAACTAATTTGCGTGACTGTGGGTGTAGAACACCAAATTCATCGCCTAATTTCAAACTGCAAAAGCATATTTATGGTTCGTCTCAAACAAGCCCGGTTCTGATTGGGCCTGGCTCCAAGCTCTACACTCTGCTATCATGGAATATCATCCTTGGCCCATGGCCCAGTCAAATTCTGCCATCTTGGAGCAAAGTCCTCGGCTTGTGGGCCAGTCTACCTCTGCTAGCACGGAGTAGAGTAATAGGCTCATGGCCCAGAGAGACTCTGCCATCGCGGGTTGTGGCCCTATAAGATTGCCATCACAGAACTAACTCCTTGTGGCCCAGTCAAACTCTACAGACCTAGGTCTCAAGGTTGCATTGTTATACAATATAATTCACTGGACAAAATATTGGGCTACCTGACTAATACACAAGCTGGGACACAGCAATTAAATCCATAGACTTTAATATAGAGTATAGTCCCCCTTATGCAGCTATAACAGCTTCCAATTTTTTGGATGGCTTTCCATATTTTGGAGTGTTTCTGTATGAAATTCTGCCCATTCATTCTGTAGAGCTTTAATGAGGGTTGAGGTCAGAGCTCTTAGCGAGCCAGTCAAGTTCTTCCACACCAAACACATCCAACCATTTCTTTATAGAGCTTGCTTTGTGCATTGGGGTACAGAAAATGGAATAAAAATGCTTTTCCCCAAACTTTGTCCACAAAATTGGAGGCATAATGTTTTCCAGAATGTCTTGGTGTGCTGAAGCATTAAGATTAACCTTCACTGGAAATAAGTAGCCACCTAAATTCAATAATTTGGAGGTGTGTCCCATTACTTTTGTCCATAGTAGTGTGTATCTATTCGATTTTTAGAGCCAGTTGAAGAGGCAATTTATTAGAGGATTTTGACAGCGTGGCTAAGGACGGGGTACTATGGATTTCTTGTTTCTGAACTGGCACCTAGTTGTTAACACTCTGATATTTTGGCATTATCTTCTTAAACCCATGTCTCACATAGCCCTCTTGTGAAAGTGAACTCTTCCAGAAGCCCACACAGTCTCATCATATTGTGTCTGGGAGAGACTGATGTCTTCCCATTTGAGATATTCTAGCGCCTTGACAGGCAGAATCAGTCATGTCAGTGTTTCAGTGACGCGTTTGCAGAAACGTTAGTAACAAGTGTTTTTGTGTGTGTGTGTGTGTGTGTTCAGATACAACATTCAGACCTCCAAAGAATGGGCAGCTGTGTCTCTGCAAGACTTCTTTCAATAAAAACCTGATAGCTCTGTCATTTTTAGGGAAAGAAAAGAGTCCCTGATTGGGAAGTCATAACCCTGATCACATTTACATAGTGGCGATCCATGTACCGTTTAATGAAAGTTTTTTGGGGTGTTGTTCCTGCAATAAGAGTTGCTGGAGTGAAAAATGTGGTAAAAACAACTAAATGTTTTTCTGTTCTGGCCTGTCAGGAAACAATCATTGCAATCTCCCAAAGGATCCGCACATCTGAAAGGAGTGGTTGAAGTGTTTCTGACACCCACAAAGATTTCTTCCCAATTTAAAGCAAAACTGCAGAATAAATTGCATAAAATTATGTGTAATAAAACCAGTAAGACATAAGTAATTCTGAGTGGTTTGCTGTGAAGAAGAGTTGTTCACAGGGGTTGTAATGGGAACCAGATATCAGAAGTGTTTAATGCCTCTGAAAACTTATTAAAGTACTTATAAATGACTTTTTTATAGTTTTGAGAAGGTTTTCCTCTAAAACGTCTTGGAG